>JNDS01005377.1:0-28035 GCA_000697035.1 Rhizopus stolonifer B9770
AGTTGTTATCAAACGTCTTCAAGGTGCAAAAGTGGACTGGGAGCTGTATTTGCCATCCACGCAATATGCACTCAATTGTAAATACGCGGCAATCCACAAATCCCGCCCTTATTCAATCATGTTCGGCCGACAACCAAATGAATTCAATGACTACTCGGAAGTGGAAAGCGAAAGCCATGAGCCAAATTCAGAGCATATGAATTCCTTAAAAAGTAAGGTTGATGACATGGCAAAGGTCGTCATTCCAGCCATCAAACAACGCATCGAAACTTCACAGGCTGCAGAACAAGAAAAATTCAAAAAGTCGCATCGAATTGTCTTGCAGTACCCCTTAGGAAGCCAAGTCATGCTGGTCAAAGACTTCTCGTCAAAATCGGATGAGAAATATGAAGGGCCATATTACGTTAACGGCATAACGAAGAATAAGGCGTACATCTTGAGAGATCATGCAGGCGTTCTGTATCCTCGGGATGTTCCGATAAATCAACTCAAACTCATCTCCGGTGACTTGCCTGCAAACGGTAAAGAAAATGAGCATTACGAAGTACAAGCGGTAGTAGATCACAAACCTGATCCTAGAAATATCGGACAGTATCTATACCTCGTCAATTGGAAAGGGTATTCTGACAACGACAATACCTGGGAACCCATCGCAAATTTTGATGATCGCGCTTGTGTCAGAGACTACTGGAAACGCCGCAACGCCGCAAAGGAATTACAAGGATGTCCTCGACCAACAGGCTTGCCGTCTACTATAAATGGTGGAAGAAACAATAGAAAAGCAAACCAACGAGTCTATAACTTGAGATATCCTGTCGTATTTTTACTATTATATCGAATGAGATTACACTTTGTAAGCTTAGAAACTAGATCTTCTCTGTTAAGAAGCTCGTAGTTATCTTCTACAATCGATACTAAGCACAATACGCGCATATTCAAGCCTTATTCACTAATTCAAGTCATCTAAAGCGGTAACTCATTATATATGATATCCGAAATATCTAATATAATCAAACGGCTATTATTGGATGAAAACTTTTATTTTTTTTGGATATTTAAAGAACAAATTCTTTTTTTATGATTCTCTCCTCACTTTGTTAATAAAAGGATTACAAAGAGACTCATTCCGTCTTAATACTCTTTTTTTCAATTTTATTCTATTTGTTCTCTAAATATCTCATATCCTTCTATTGCTGAGGATTCAAACATAGGCGAAAAGCAACATACTCTTTACGTAAGAAACACTGAAAGCAACAAACGAAAGCGCAAAGCAACAAAGGACAACAACAAACGGTCCAGGCTATGATCATCAAAAGAAACAGTAATCAACAACTGGAGTAAAAAAAAAAAAAAAAAAAAAAAAAAAAAAAAAAAAAAAAACACACACACACACTCCTAATTCCGGTCAAATTTGTCTTCATTCTTCAGCCCTCATTCAACCTGGAGAAGAGCTATGTCGTGTTCAAGCTCATTTATTCAATGTATTTCGCTTCCCTCTCAGTTTGTTCTCTGATTGTTGCACAACAACGTCACAACTATTACAATTTATATACCCGTTTAATTTCCAAACAAATAAAATCTCTCTCTTATTCTGTCTCGCTAATTCCGTGCACACCTAAA
Source organism: Rhizopus stolonifer B9770 (assembly GCA_000697035.1). NCBI lineage: Eukaryota > Fungi > Mucoromycota > Mucoromycetes > Mucorales > Rhizopodaceae > Rhizopus > Rhizopus stolonifer. Next base: position 1,621 of record JNDS01005377.1, read on the forward strand.
GAACCTATTACCAGCCGTTTCAATATAAAAATGCTCAAAAACAAAAGCAATCCTACTGAAGAGGGGCCATATGCTAGCCATCGTGATGCAATTGAAAAAGCTTTCAAAGCATGCAACATTTTCTCATCCAAGGAAACTCATGTGACTCGAGGAGCTGGTGCTAGAATGGCAGATCTACAAGGTGTTGAAGAATCGTGTGGTATTTGTGCTTATTTATGTAGAGACAGGAAGAGTTAATAGCTAACAATTACTATCTTTATTAAGACTAAAGGAAAAGAGCTCTTAATTTGTAGAGGGAATCCTGGTATATATAATCTGACTCTTAATCACAGAGTCTGACGTGTCCTTTAGCTGAGGTGGAATACAATAAATAAATATACAATGAATGACCAATGGTGCATATCTTACTGGTTTGCCTAGAGGAATAATGAGATAACTTGCAGGATTTCCTACTACCCCAGGTGCCTTCCACCTGCCTAGCGACACTGTCGTGCCTCCCTTGGAACTTCAAGCCAAAGTTTTCCTGAAGCTGGTGCATGGCTTGACAAAGTGCATAATCAGACTGCTGAGCCAACAGTCTCTGCTGAAGGTTTTTTAAAACTTATTCTTATACGTCGAGTTACGTTTTTGCAAGATTCTGTATTTATGCAGAAAATCGTCCCCAACCACCCTGTATGGAAATATGAAATTTTCAGCGATCCATTATACACAAATTTTAAAAGGTAGAGCTGAAAAAAAAAAAAAAAAATGAAGAATATATGTAGAATATATTGTTAACATTTGCTGTAAATATTTAGGGAACTTAAAGCTGCTGCTAATGCTGAAGCTGATCAAGAACAGCTAGTTATTCAACGTCTGATTCCAGTAATAGAGCGACAGTTGTCAAACATAAATGACCACCAGCGTGCAAACTATGAACAGCTAATTGAGATGGTCAAGAACTTGACTCAACAAGTATCTAATATCTCAACTGGTAGGGCACCTCTTCAAATAAATCTAGATTGGCTTCAAGGATCTAATACTCCCAGTGTTTCTACGCGTACTATGTATCCAAATACCGATGTTGTATTGGCGCCTCCAGCTACCATCCCTTCAAGCTTAGTAGCCCATCAATCACCTGTTACTACGACTATGACACCAGCTGCCGTTACCGATAGCACATCTACTACTGTCTCCAGCACGCCCCATTTGGTTCAATACCGAATAAGCCGTGGGCTTAACACATTTACTGACCTCTGGAGAGAATGGAGCGAAGGTCTAGGTGGAAACCGTTCAGTCGAGTATTACGAGACAAATTGCCCAAATTGGTACGCAAAAGACAAAACCTTTTACATGCGAAGGAAGAGGCTTATAAAAGCAATCAAAGCCTATGCTGAAATAGAAGGCATGTCTATGAGAGAAGCAGTAAACAGAGCAGAGTCTCTACTCGTTAGAAGTAGAAGAACTTTGGACTACTTGTCAAAAAATATAGACAAGGTTTTCGTTTAAAATAGCTGTTGTGAATGAGGAAAGATTGATAGAAATATTATAAGACTGAGTACAGGCAATTCCCTGATTAGCTACTAAATATTTACTTGATCTGACTATCTTAACATATCCCAATCCATATGATTAACAGATACTTTAATTTATTGATGCACATCATGAATGGCATAAGTCTTTGCTTAAAAAATAAGCTCTATCACACTACAGATCAGATTATCCTGCAACAATTCGAATTCAACCCCATACAATTATATGACAATTCCAGATCTGACATGAATCAATGATCATATCAGACTGATAAAGATATCAAACCCCAGTATGGGATCAATCATTGGCAGCAAACAATTGCATAATTTAGATAGGAAAAAACACTTCTCAGAAGCTATAAATAAGCACTCTCTTTACAAATAATAAACCGGTATCTTTTGTTTCATTGTATTTCTACTTGTCTATCTTTTCCTATTTAAAACAATAGCTATTTTTTTTCTTTTATACTTTTTTATTTTATACTTTCATACTTCTTTTTTTTTTTTTAATATATTCAAAATAAAATTAGGTCATAACATAAACTTTTAAATAAAATTACATGCGTTTAGAGGTTCTTTCCATTTTGTACTTGATTTATCCTGAAATTATACTTCAAAAAACTGGCGTTAACTTTGTTTGTTAACCGAGAGAAAATGTATAGCACATTTTATGATATTTATACACTGCTAAAGGGTGGACAAGGCTTTGATTTAGAGCAGAATAACGATGGTGATTTCGAGTTTGCATAATTCGAAAACAAGGGATACTTTAAGCCGATGTAATGCACGCCTCAAATAATTTATGTGCGAGGTGTCCTAACTTCAAATAACTCGAGTTATTTAACTTTTTGTTCAAATAAGTCACTTTAATTGCTGTCTGAGACCAAAAAATCGAGGTGTCCTGAGGTGTCCTCAGGTTTCCCGAACCAAACATAAATAAAGATACAATGAGTGACTAAACACGACAGTTTCATAGTTGTGACAGCCCAAATGTAGGCCTTTATTCCTGAAACTTCGGATGTTGTAAGTAACAAATCCTTCGTTCTTATTGTAAACTTCAAGCGCTTCTCTAATCTTCTACATGTTGTCAAAGATCATTGACTTAGCCTTTTCAAAGGTAAGATTTGGGTAATTAAGTTTGTCTGAAGACATAATAATAGTTGCTATTTTGAAATAAAAATCAAGGGAAAGAAAGAAAGAAAAAAAAGAAAAGGTAGTGTAAATCCAGTGTGTGATGCAGTACAAATTACTCAATGAGTGACATGATGACTGGCAGGTAATTACTAAATCCATTGATGACACTATCAATGAGAAGTCTGCAGTGCAAATGTGCAGTACAAATAGCAAAACCCAAAATTTGGCCTCTCTACCTCAACTTTTAAGAGCTGACCAACTTCGAAGCTTAATTCTAGAGAGTATTGCAGAAATATAAGTACATAAGTTTAATATTCATGTTAAGAAACCTTTAAATAATAAATACCTTGGGTTGGATTTTATTTATCTATATCTTTGAGTGTGTAATTAGGTCCAAAAAAAAAAAAAAAAACGAAAAATTTAAAACCAGAGGTATTATAATCATTTTTCGGATCTCTGACTTCATGTCCCCTGCCATAGATTTGGCTATTGCTCTATCATGAAAAAAAAAAGAAAAAAAAAAAGAACGTGGTTTGGGTACACAGAAGAATTTTTTTTTAAGAAAAAAACTGCAAATCAACACGTGGGAAAGATCTCTATTTTACTAAAGAATGAAAAATTAACCTCGTTTAATGAAATTTATTTTTGAATGCTGGTGATGGGGGAGGGGAGTTTATATGACCATGTGGAAAAATTTATTTTATTTACTGAAGCACACGGTAACATTATTTCCGTTATTTCTCCTTTCACTTTATTTTTGATTTCTTTCTTTCTAAACTTCTTTCTTTTACTTCATTATCTCTACTTTCCTTAATCTCTTTCAATATGGTGCATGAACGAAGAAAATCAATCAAATTAAAGAACTTGTTTCGTACTCAACACGAATCCAACCAGCTAAAAATCTCATCCCCAGTACTCCAGCATTCAACAAGTATTTATTCTCTCGTATCACCTATCAAAACTTCATTCTCAATTAACGACAGATACACACCGTCTCCTCTTTCAATCTCTCCTCTTTCAATATCCTCCCATTCTGTATCTCCTCTTGCTGTATCTCCTCTTGCTGTATCTCCCCCTAAAAAAAGAGTAGAAAAGAACCAACGTGCAATGACATTCGATGAAAGTTATGGGACACCAACGACAGTAAAAAATCGCAGCCGCCGTCATTCTTGTTCTTTTTCTTTATATGATGAAGATCAGCAGTCTCCGAAACCTACATTAGAAAACAAAATACGTGATCGTCCTGTTCAAAAGAGCCCCAGCGCTGCCTCCATTGGTGCTATCCGCCCCAACTCTAGTAAATCAACACCATTACAACATAAAGTGAAAACCTATAACGTTACGAATAGAAAGATGAGTAATGAAGACCGGGAAAAGCAAAGAAAGACAAAAGAACTAGAAGATCTAATTACAGGTCGTCGAAAAAGTACTCTCAAGTTGACGCTTACACCCAAAGGTTTATAGCTCCTCATCACCAAAAACTATATCTTATTGATACGCTTAAACCGTACTCTTATTTAAAAACCTAATGAACCAAGTAAATTTATAATAAACTATAATTTGTATGCCATAATATCAAAACAAAAAAAAAAAAAAAGAACTTGTGATATAACACTGTGCAACATTGCCCTGAGCTTTACTTTATTTGTGATCCTTTTGAGCTTTAATGTGTTGTTGAAATTTGCCATTGAGACGAACAAACAAAATACCATTTGTATCAATCACATAAACCCTAGTCATACTACCGCTTTACATGACAACAAATATAGGTTTTCAACAAGGCCTCTTTTTGTTTACTCTTTCATAAGCGCACACACTTTCCTCCTTCCCCTTCCCCTCTTTTCTTCAGAGATCAAAAGAATCATTCATATGGTTCATCGATTTCTAATACTCATTCGTTTTATTGTCTGCATTGTATTTGTTTATTTACTTTGAATATTTAATTTACATCGTTTTCTTATCAATTATAAGACAGAAAGAAGGGTTCTAATTTAATGTAGAAAAAAAGGGAGGGGGGCGTACAAGGGCAGGAAAATATAATTTATACAATTTCAAAATCAATGATTCTTTTTTTCTTGCTGTATTGTACTCGCTGGACTTGCCTTAATGCCGGCTTGTGTGTAAATTAATGTACCAAAGAAGACAAGTGCTGTACCCATTTTAGCCCCAAAACCAAAGTCGTTTTCGAAATAAAAAATGGAGATGATTAAAGAGGTGAATTTTCGTAAATTGAGGACCAGGTTTAAAGTTAAAGAAGTGGAAACAGATGTCATACGATTTACACCTGCGATGCATCCATACCTAAAAAAAAAAACACCCATAGCTTATCAGAATTGCTTTTTCTTTTCTTTTCTTGTATTTTCTTACTGAGTCACAACGTTCATAATGAGATATGCCCAGAGTTTGCGAACCTCTACTTTTTCTAGTACTGAATTGAATGCAGAAGGGATCAAGTTGGCAGTTGATCCAAGTACTGGCATCTGCTCTAAAACTCGGGAAACGGGCATAAGGGGCGACTGATTATATTCGTATATTTGACCTAGTAAATCTTTGGAAAAAAACAAAAAGAACGGTAAAGCAAGGAAATGCTATCATGAATGTTTTAGGTAATTATCTTTTTTTTTTTTTCAAAAAAAAAATCTGATATTCAACTTACTGTATAAAATAACCCTTCTCGCCATTGCTTGCCATACTTTTTATAAGTAACTTCTTGAAAGAGACCCATACACGCAGACAACACCATAGCAATCAAAAGTAACAGAATGCCTGTAACAAACTCGGATGTACTTCCAGTATTGCTCTATACATATGTAAATACACCACTTTCCTCTGTTGCATATCCCCCCCTCCCCCTTTTTTTGTATCTAATCTGCAATTCATACCTGATTGTGATTTGATGCATTGTCAAGTGTTGCCCAAATTACACCAGCAGTAACGAAAATGACACCAAAAATTTGCCCAGTAGAATACCTATATGGAAAACCAATTAGTACCTTCTCTTATCACATCTTTCTACCTTTTTCCCAATATAAGTGCTCCCATAATCATGTTCGTAATCAATCCACCGCTTCTGAAAATAATATGTAAAGGTACCGAAATGTTATAACCCAGCGCAATATTGTTTAATAAAGAGACAATAAAGAAAATGGTGACCAGAAACATCCAACGTGAAATAGGTACGACTGTCTTTTTCAACTTGGGTCCATATTTTCCCCAAGTGATATGATGTCTTAGACCCTCCGCAGCAACAAATGCAAATTGACCTAGCGTGATTAGTTGACCTATATTGTGTTAATTTACAAAAAAAAAAAAAGGTCGCTTTTAATTTACCACTTTTAGGTGCATCTCTATTAGAAAAAAAGAGGATGCGTAAATGAATGGTTATAAGATGATGTCCAATGAGTTTGTACTTACGTTACTAGCACTTCTAAAGCAAACGCGTTACTGCAACAACCACCAAAGATCAACGATAGAATCATGGGGAAATCAGATGCCACCAAATGTACAAGTGCTTCTGAAAAACTTGTTGAGTTTTCCATTTTTTTCTTTTCTTTTTTTTTTTTTTGAGTGGAAGATAAAGATGAAGATAAAGAAAGGTACCTTTTTTTTTTAGGAGGGTCTCTTTATATAGTTGTCACACGGCAGTAGCAATCAAAACCAGAATTTACGACAAATGTCCGGTTAAGGCGTGTATCTGTTGACAATGACATTTCTTGATGTATAAACATATAAAAAAAATGGCTAATTCTCTTGATTATTGCTGATAATCAGATTATATCAATCAACACGATACATTAGTGATCATAATATTAAGTTGTAAAACAAATACGGTTAATTGCATCCGGAACGGTTGAATTTCGGGAAGGAGCATAAAAATAGATCAAAACATTTAAAGAATCGCCAATTACCCTTATAATATTAATCAAGTCTTAAAAGTACATTGTCTTATTACATTTTGGTTCACATAGTGAAATTATTTATACAGCATATGTTAGTACATGTATGTTGATTGTAATCTAATAATCGGAATTTCTTTAATAAAAAAATTTAAGCACTCATTTTTTTTTTTTTTCGTAAAAAAAAAAAGACCATAGAATTACTTTAAATAAGCATTGAACCGAAATAACTGGTTAATCAATGCCTCTAAATCAGGATATCAAGATTGTTCCAGTCATTTTATTCATTAAACTTTCGGTACAACTTAAAGAGTTGATCCGACCAATTGTAATGCGCGGAAAAATAAAGGTGTCGTGTTAATGCATGGCCTAATAGTTGAATAAATCAAAGGAATCTTTTTTAAAATATACAATCCATGCCAGCTTATTTGAGTAAAATAGAGAACATATGATCTATTCATGATCCAAGTTACAGAAACAAAAGTTTATGGGTATGGAAGATGGGGGGGAGGAGGAGGAGTATAAAGGCTCTTTATTCTTGATCTAAGTCTAATTCTGTATTTCTTTTACACAGCACACTTTTTAATTCATGAACCATTGTTTCTGAGTCTATTCTTTTTGATCTCTGATCAGCCTAATTTGATTATTTAGGATCCAATAAGCTTTTCTCCCCTTCCTCCTCTTTTTTTTTTTTTTTTTTTTTTTTTTTTTTTTTTTTTTACTACCTCTTGTGCTCGTCTGATCTTCATTTCCTTAATTCTTTCATTTCTTGATTTTTTGTGAGTCTCTTTCTCATTTCTTTCCACTACTCCAGCAATTGCTTCATATATAGAAGCTTTTGAAGGTAAATTCAATATATCCGCTACATCTTCAGAGTCTAGAACCATCCCTTTTCCTTCGGAATTTTCTTCAATCTCTTCTTCTACGGCGGGCAAGTCATCATCTTCCACTTTTTCGTTTATCTCTGCAGTCGATAGCTCCAAAAAGGAATGTAGGGCATCTTTTCCATTTTCCCATTCAACCAGCATACTCCCAAATCCTTTCTGAACAGTCATATAATCCGACATTAACTTTTCTTTACTTTCTTTGCTTGCTTCAGGTCCTAATTGCCGCACATCTTCATTACATAAATACACTTTAGCTTCAATCGTCCGTAATTCTTGTTCAAGTGAGGAGAGTCGATGAACAAACAGTTTTAGTCTAGAGTCTTGATTGTTGTTCGTTTTTGAATTAAACTTGTTGATCGGTCTATCTACTCTCCTAGTGTTAGTATATAAAGATCTCTCTTTTTCTCTTTTTTTTTTTTTTTTTTTTTTTTTTTTTTTTTTTTTTTTTGCTTACAAAACTCAATATCCAAAGCCTCCACCATCTCGCTTGTAAAAAATTCAAACTGTTCAAGAAAACAACCTAAAACATCGTTCACTTTTTTCCAGTCATTCTTGTCAATATCAACACCCAATGCCAAAAAATGCACCATACATTCTCTTCGTTTTAGATGCATATCCTGTGTGAGTTGTTTAAGTTGATCCAAGGTATATGTATCCTCATGAATTTCTAAAGCTGATGCAATCGAATTCACATTGTACATTTCATAAAGACCAAGCAAGTGATCCTTGTCAATCACATGAACCAAGTTTGCGATACCTGCTTCAAGTGCCCCAAAGGCCCTCTTTAACACCAATGCTAATCGGTTCCTCAGATGCACACATTTTCGATGTTTGCTATTATGTTCAATGCGGGAGATGGGTGATAGAGGCGTTGACAGTCGATACCCTCTCGAAACCAACTCGATCTCTTGTATGGTAATCAAAATGCGATGTACTTTGGTATCAAATACACTACACTGTTCGATAAATGATTGTATTTTAGATAATACTAGGTGGTAAAGTTGCCGAATGGATGAAAGTCGCTTGTATCTAAAGAAAAGAAAGAGTGAAGCCGATGCCGAACAGGCGAGGGCCATGGCCGGAACTCGGCGGAAGGTGTATCTTTCAGCTCCAAAAAGTAAAACGAGTGAGGCAACCAAATAAGATGTACCAGTTTTAGGTGCCCGGGTAGGTTGAAAAGGGGGTTGCCCTGTATGCTTGTGATGATGAAATAAAAGTTTTTCGCTTAGTAGAGGTGAAGTAACTACAAGATATTTGAATTTTTCTTCAAAAGCGGCTTCTTCCGCTTTGGGAAGTGACATTGAAAATGTGTCCTAAAATAAAAGGTGTCAAAGTATTTTTTTTTTTTTTTTTTTTTTTTTGGTTTTCTTTTACGTGAAACATGTAATGTCTCCAAAGTCGAAATACATTGTTTGCTCTACTAAGAAAACTGTCATTTGATTTACTGTTTGTATTCAGTGGGGTCACTTTTACTGTGGCTTCAACTTGGTCAACGGCTATATTTAAAATGAGGTTACTGTCATTAGGAATTTTGACAGATTGCTTTCTTTTTTTTTTTTACACTTGAAATATTCGTCAAGCGGCGAATCTTCATAAACAACCAATTCTGTCATCTCGCGCAAAAATATATGAAAAAAAAAAAAAAAAAAAAAGAGAGAGAGAGAGGAGGGGGATGGTTATTTAGAAAAAAAGGGAAATGAAAGAGAAGAAAGATTCAGAGTTACCCAAAGAGAAAAACAGGAAAACGACCGCCGCTTGAAGGTGAAATGAGTAACAACAACCACGGAATTTTATATTTAAATTTTACACCCCTTTTCTGATTACCTAAAAATTAAACGATATCATAAGATTTTATATGATATATTGTAATTTCTAAAAAAAAGAAAAAAAAAATCACTCTATGTTATCAATGAAACTTAATGGGTAGGTGAGGGGGAGGGAGGTGAGAAGAATGATTTGAGATGTGTCTTTTGTGTGGTAATCATTCAAATAAAGACGAGACAGACTTCCCATCTAAACAGCATGTGTTCAAATAATTTTTAAAAAGATGCTACAGAGCTTTTGTAACTCATACAGATTCGTATATGATATTTGCTCTTCTTAAGCCTTAGATAACCATTCTTTTTATATTAACCTTACACTTTTTAAAAGACCATTTGCTCGTTATGGTGATTATTTTCATTATCAAATTGAGTGAACAGTTTATCCGGCTCATATAGCCTTCATCGTTAACCTTAGAATTATCGAGATTAGTTGGTTACAAAGAAGCCATTTCATAAATAACACGATTTCTATTGAAGTCCGTTTTTTTTTTTTTTTTTTTTTTTTTTTTTTTTTTTTTTTAATTATTATACTATTGCTGATAGATTTCTTTGTTTTCCTTCTTTGAAATAAAGACACGGATGTAACTATTAGTCCAGAACTCCTTGTAACCATGCTATTCAACCAAGAAATGCATGTAACTCGAAAGTATTTACTGTTTTGTCGAGCACGTTTATTCATTGTTGAATATACTATAGTCCAACTTTTACTAAAAGTATAGATATTTCGTTCATCTCTGAGTTATGATACACCTTTAAGAGCCTATTGAAAACGAAAACTTAGTGCTTGAAATCAGACTATTGGGTTGAGTAAAAAGCAGAATATAGCGCCTTCTCTTCAGGAATATGCTGATTTTCAGAACTGTGGCTGACGATCCATATAACTTGAGTTACGTAAAAGGCTTGTCAGTGTAACGTATAGAAAGCTCATAAATTACAGATGTAACGTCATAATCATGTACGAGGAATATGAAGAAAAAAAAAAAAAAGGTAAAAAAACAGAAAGCAACGTCAATATCCAAAATTCGTGCTTGATTTGTTGATTTTAAATCATTTTGTACATTTACAGAATTTGCTTGCATTTTATTCGAAAAATATCTAATCAATCTAAAAGAGTAGAATAAAACACATCCGTAGAAAGTATACAGAAAATGATTCGTCAAACATATACCGTTGGCCAAAGCGTCAGAAAGTTCAAGCACGAATGGAAGAATGCTTACAAGAAATCTTCTAAGGTCTTTGGATATACATGCAAGAGAACGCTTTGCATTGAAGACCAGTGGTACGATTTAATTGTACAAAAAGTAACATTCAAGAAACCTGTGGCTTCAGAAAGCTCAAGATCCTCCGTATCTAGAAATACTTTGTCATAACAAAGAATGGTTGCTGCGTGTAACGTTTAAAACATCAATAGTGTACACCTTTGGACAAAAAAGTAAGCCAATACAATAACATATTTTTTTCTGACAATAATCTACCAAGTAAAGTTCGAAGTCCCTACCAACAACAACAAAAAAAAAAAAAAAAAAAAAAGACTTTTGGGATTATCCAGTGTGCTACAAATATCAAACTTTATGATTATTAAATAAATAGTCTCGTACACCCTAAGTCCGTTAAATCTTTCAAAAGATCAGATAAAAAAAAATGGATTATCTAGAATTTTTCGAAAAATCTAATCTGATCCTATCCGATTTATTTAAATCAAGTCGATTATTTTCTCAGCCTGTATACCATTCATTGCAAGTAATGTTTAGCTATTGTGTTCTTGTGTTTGTTTAATAATAGCAATGATAATAATAAAAACGCGTTAGAATGCATTTCTTTAAAAAAAAAGAAACAAAAATTTTCATCTAAACAAATTATGCTTTTTTTTTTAAACTTTTTTCCTATAGAAATGCTTATAGGGCTTTCATTATAAATGATGACTGTTTTTGATCTATTGTTTGTGTTCAATGTCGATTATAAGTAAGTTTCAGTTATGATGCGTCACCCTATTCAATATGAAAAGTTACAAGGAATATAAAAATGAGTTTGTGATTATTTTAAAGAGATGAGTTTGTAGTTTGACAGGAGGTTACGCTCTGGAAATACTCAACAGATTAAGCTCCCGAATGTTTATCGATCCGAAGGATTATATTTGTGGGGACAATGATTTTTGATAGTCTTATATTCTCTTAAATAATCATATAATGCAGATTAATGTAGCTTTAAGTTACTACAGAAACTCTACATAGACAAATATCTAGTTTAGCACATATGCTTGCTCCCCCCCCCCCCCGAAGTTTTTTTATCTTAAAAATCATCCACGTGTATTGCTCACAATAAGCCCCCCTCCCCCTTTTTTCCCTGGGACACATGAAAGCATAATTCAATTGACACAATTCTACTTGAATTGGGCCCTATTTTCAAGGGTTGTATTCTCCAACCCCCTTGCTTTTACATGTGTTTGCTAGCTTTGTAATTTTCTCACCAAATAAAAGCGAGCATGAAACTCCACCAATGACTGATGGAAATCCGGCCATTGAAACAAGTGAAAATGTATAAATACAGCAGATGAGCTTTTTTTTTTATAATTTCTTTTCTTCTTCTTTTAATATACTCGATTTGACCCCCAAAAAAAAATGGCAGAAGTTGTAACTAATAACGAAAACACACAAGGCACTAGTGACTTAGAGTCCAAGTACCAAGTTCCACCACCATCGCAACATCAAGTACACGTAGCAACACCTGTTTACGCAGCTCCTACCATTGCCAATCCCGGACCTTTGGGTCTTAGTTCATTTGCTTTAACAACCTTTGTTCTTTCACTACATAATGCAGGTGCCGGACTTCCTGCTGATGGACCTAATAATGTTGTAATTGGATTAGCGCTTTTCTATGGCGGTGTAGTTCAAGTAAATCCCCCTTCATAATTTTACATACTCTTCATAAACTAAATATATATATATATATATATATACATTGCAGGTCTTGGCGGGTATGTGGGAATTTAGAACAGGAAATACATTTGGTGCTACTGCCTTTTCATCTTATGGTGGTTTCTGGTTGTCCTTTGCGACTATCTTCATTCCTGGGTTTAACGTACTCAACTCTTATGCCGACGTCTCTTCTACTGTCTTGGAACAATCATTGGGTATCTATTTAATGTCCTGGGCACTTTTCACTGGTATCATGTTAATAGCCTCTCATCGTTCCTCTGTGGGTCTTATCAGTCTTTTCTTTTTCCTCTTCATCACCTTCATTCTTTTGGCCGCTGCCAAATTCAATAATAGCTTGACAACGCAAGTTGCCGGAGGAGCTTTTGGTATCATTACTGCTCTTATTGCTTGGTATAATGCTTTATCGGGTCTTTTGACACGAGATTCATCACACTTCTTGCTACCTACCGGTCGTATCAACTAACTCTTGTCACACGTCCTTGTATTGATATCGCGAAAAAAAAAAAAAGCTTCCCGTTTAAAAAAAAAAAATTGTACACACACATACACACACACACACACAAACATATCATGCACGTATGAACAATCCTTTTCTCTTAATATTTATTCTTTTTTTTTTTTTCTAATAAACATCCCTTTTTTTTTAAAAAAAAAAACTTTTATAAATGCACAAAAGTGGCCAATATTAATGTCACACAATCCCCATAACTTTATTTTTTCCCAATTTACCCCGCATTAAAATCAGTCTGTTGTTTAAACGTAAAACAGCCAAGAAAAGAATCTTACTATCCATTGGTGCAGTCTTGGTAATTTAACCTATTTTGATTTGACAAGGAAAGGTCTTTTTTTTTTTTTTTTTTTTTTTTCACAGCATTTTCATTTGGATTAATATTTTAGCCTAAAGAAAATGAACATGCCCGTGGGAATGACTTCATTTACCAATGGTTTGCAAAGCAAAACTAAATGAATGACTGTAAAGACAAATAAGTATGTCGATCTTTCTTCAGTAAATAGAAAACATTCCACGGATTAAAACCATAAACTTGAAAGTTCCCTCGGATTCTATTCTACCTTTGGGAAGAGTTGGGGGAGGGAAGAAACAATTTTTTTTACCGAATATTAAAGTTCAAATGTCACAGTTTTTTTTTTTTTTTTTTTTTTTTTTTTTTTTTTTTATTCCGATTCCTCCTCGCTCTCCTGGTCAAAAAAGTTCTCAATGACAAATTCTACAAACTCTTGGTCCCAAGCCTCATTATCCTCAGCCATACTACGGAACAAGGAACCATCACCACCGCGTTTTATCCACACACGAATGATTTTAAGGGCATCTTGCTTCTTGCCCGCCACGTCTGTCCATTCTTCCAATGCCCACTCACTCATAGCCCAGCCAATATATCCACTGGTCAAGACTTCTTTATCCACCTCCACTGCATGTTTGTAATAAAACACGGCATTTTTGAGCAACTGAGGCCGGTTACGTTCAGCAATTGGCAATTCAAGTTGTGCACGAATCAAACTCAAGTCACCCATCTTGTTCAAGATCTTTAGATTTTTCGATTCAATTGCCAAAGCCGCCTGGAAAGATTTTGTAGCAGTCGAGAGCAAATGCCAGATTTCTTGTCCGTTCGCTTCAAGCGAAATATTCTTCTTGTTTGCCACTTCAATCAGTGCCTGGCCATAGGAAGTCAACACATCACCCTTATCACACAGCGCTTCTACATGTCGTGGGTCATTGTTGATGATCTCGTCTAATCTATCCATCGCTCGATCAAACAATCGGCTGTCAACAGTGTTGGATGCCAACAAGGTTCGGTCGGCCATCGAAGCATAGGTCGCGGCCTCCTTCAAATTGATCTGGACACGTGCCGTCTTCTTTTCTGATTCGGCCGCGGCTGTGTCCGTTGGCATCTTTTCGTACCATTGCTCGGCAAGCGCCAACTTCGCCTTGGCTCGACTGAATAAATCCATCGAGGCTGGGAAAGATGCGAGCATGGATCCCATCGTTGACATGGTCTCGGCAGTGGAGAGTAAGGTCTCTATAAGAGAATATTCTGTAGTCGTTTCAATCTTGGTGGCAGTCGTAAACTCTTCTGGCTCTTCCTTTTCTGCTTTGTCTTTCTTTGATTCATCCTGGTCTGCTTCTTCTGCTGGTTCTTCTTCCGAATGTGACGCGTGCATTTCGTTGTATTCTTTTTCTTGTAGACTGTAAAGCTGATCAAATATAGACATGGCCTCTTGTAAAGCAACCGCCGACGCTCCATAAGCATTGTCTATTTCCGTAGTCTCTTGTAAAATCTCAGATCGTTGATGAAGTGCTTGGGCCAAATTGAACTGTGCATCGGTTTTGTTGGCTTCTAAATTCAAAGCAGTTCGAAACTTTTCGATCGATTGATCCACTTTTTCCAACTTATTTTCAGGTTCTACATGTGAGGGTAAAAAGTCTACTAAAAGAAACAAAACACGACCCCTAAGCAAATAGTCCCCACGTTAGATCTCTCATATTTGTCTGTATATATATATATATATATATATTACCAGTTGTAGACACAATCAGCATCTTGATCATTTAATTTAAATGCATTTCCATACATCTCAGCTGCTCTTTCATAATTCCTTTGTGCTCTTTCGCCAGTTTTATAACGTTCACCTTGTTCTTCCAACTGAATGGCCTCTAAATATCGAGAGATCAGCACATTTTTTTTTTTAAGAACCTTTTTTTTTTTCCTACCTTCCATAAACTCTTCAAAGCTTTCTGGCTCCTTCTTCTTTTTAGAAGGTGCTTTTGGTTTTTGTTGTTTCTTTGGTGTAAATCTTCCCATGGTGTTTTAGAGAGGAAAAATATAAAAAAAAAGAAAAAAATAGAGAACGCCACAAAAATGGACTTTTTTTTTTTTTTTTAGAAGAAACTAAATCTTTTCATGCTTTTCTTTTTATTTCATTGATTTGTTACTATCATATAGTTATCTTATATATTGATAGGGTCTTTGCAATACTTAAATAAAATGAAAAAACTTGTTTTACTCACACATCTTTTAATCCATGTAAATATAATTCAATAATGCTGGATTTTTTTTTTTTTTTTTTTTTTTTTTACCTCTTCAGTATCTCTTATTTTAACGAGCCATTTCATGACAACTGTTCCTTATCTTCAATTACAATCGTATCATGGCTACTATTTTTCAAGAGTAAACATGTTTATCAAATCATTAATCAAGTAATAATAATAAAAATCTTTTAAAGACAAAACATTAAGTTTTATTATTATTTTTTTTTGTACAAAAAGGTAAGGATATAAAAATACACGAATGATTAGTTCATGACAACAGCTCTGTAACGAGGCTTGGCTTCACGAACAAATTGGAATACATCATTGATTTCAGCCATAGGGAAAGTATTGACCCAAGTTTTAACATTGTGTTCAGAAGCAAAGTCAAGACATTCTTGGATATCAGATGGAGAACCAATAAAGGAACTTGCGATAGTCACTTGCTTTCCAGCCATTGTGAAAGCATTTAAGCCTTCCAAAGGAACTTCTGGGATATCACACAAGATAAAGATACCATTCTTCTTGAGCATGTTCAAGTAAGTGGGCCAGCATCTGTTGACAATTTTGGTACCCAAAATATGGGTAAATGTGTTGTAGTGGGGTTCGATTTGTTCTTCCTTTTGCATCAAGACATAGCCATCACAGCCCAACTTTTCTGCATCACCAACCTTATCAGGAATCACATCAAAAGCAATGACTTCGGCACCCATAGCCTTGGCCCATTGGACTGCAAAATGGCCGAGACCACCAAGACCAAGCACAGCGACCTTGGAACCCTTTCCGACATTGTAACGTTTCAATGGAGTGAATGTGGTCACACCACCACACAAGAAGGAAGCAGCAACTTCAGAAGAGAAGTTGTCTGGAATCTTGACAACGAAATCTTGAGGGCCTCTCCATTTTTCGGCAAAACCACCATAAGTCTTGTCCTTGGTCTCATTTTCGTAGTGATCGTTGAAGGACCAGACGGCGTGAACAGCACACAGGTTTTCCATACCCTTCTTACAGTATTCACATTCATGACATGAGGCAGACTGACAACCAACACCACAACGGTCACCCACCTTGATCTTTTGAACGTTCTTTCCGACCTTAGTTACCTTACCAATGATTTCATGACCAACAACGCAAGGGAAGTCAGTAGGTCCCCATCCTTCATCAACAGTGTGAAGATCGGTACCACAGACACCACAACAGATGATATCCATTTGGACCATGTTTTCATCCCAGGTACAAAAGTTGACTTGAGACTTTTCAAGAGGTTGGCCTATTTTTTTTTTTTTTTTTTTTAGGTAAATGACAATCACAGCTTTGATTTATTCAAATTACTTACTTTTTCCAGGACAGACCCAAGCAGTATAAGATTCGTTAGACATTTGTTAATTTGTTATTATTGATTATAATAAAGAAGAGGAAAGTTGAAAAAAAAATGTCAAATGTAGTGGTTTTTATACTTTTTATGCAAACATCCCATTTGTGCAACAAAAAAATCGGACGATTTTTTAATTCCGGATTGATGGATTACTGATAGACTACATTAAAGAAAAGTTGTTCTGTGTACGTGAGAAATTAATCTTTGGTTTCAGGAAGGGCCCATCATCTAATTCCATTAAAAAGTCCTGAAAAGTTATACTCAAAAAGTCAAGAAATCTCAAGCCATCTTTTTTTAACAACTTATCAATACATCTTTAATCAAATACATCTTTACTGAATCAGATTTTCAAAATAAAATAAAAAATAAAGAAGGTGCTATCATTCCAGACCAGGCCCGGTGCGCGCGTACCGGTACCACGTTTCGTATTATACTTTATCCGATCTATGTTCAATAAGCTTCTTTTTTTTCCCATACTATAACATACATTTCTTTGGGGTGAAATATATAAAAAAATTTACTTGTTCAACATGCTTAAAATGATCATACATTTATTCAATGTGAACATTTAAAAATGAATAAAGGTCAAAGTCCAATCTCCGGTTTGATTTTTACTAGCCAAAGATATTCCAGCCAAAGTAATCAATAAAGGGACACTTTTTTTTTTTTTATCAATAAGACATCTACTATGTAAAGTCAAAGCACTATCAAATGACCTAATGAATGACCTAATATGATAAATTTGACCAAAGGAACTGTAACCTAACGGACCTAATATCTGACCCAACAAAAAATCCCCTTTAGTTGCAATCTCAGCTTCTAGCATTAGGCTTCTCAGTAGTAACATTGTATTCCTTAAAAAAAAGTAGCTACTGTTAATGAGACGCTAATACATCCAGCACACGGTGTTGCTTTGTATTCCATTTAATATACAGACAAGTTCATGCATATGGCTTTCTTTGTTAAGTGAATTTATTTGTATTTCATTGTTATAAAGTAAAGTTAAATATACCAAAAGTTAATTAAGCGTACCTCAAGTTTACTTTTTTTTTTTTTTGGGGGGAAATGAGGTGTATATATAAAAAAGAATCTGGAAGTTTGCCAGCAAAAAAAAAAAAAAAAAAAAAAAAAAAAAAAAAAAAAAAAAAACGTTTACCTATTGCAAGAACTGAATGCATTGACATACCTGCGTATACTTCACCAGGTCAAATCGGGTAGAATAGGGAGGTTGGTCGATGGCTTTTAACCGGTCAAAGTAAGTAGCCTGTGTGTTGTGAAAACGTTGAGATTAATATTGTGAATACCAGCTCCCTCCCCCTTCCTTTTTTTCAGAACATGATTAACGGTATGAGGCAGATGTACAACGAGTACAACAGGAGTACAGAGAGCACCATCAAGACATTGGATGGTAAAAAGAACAGAAAGAAAACTAGCAATTACATTTTCGGCTATGTTCTATGGCATAGATGCTGCTTCTGAGACAATAAAAGTATTTGCAATTAAACAAATATCTCGATGACAGCAAAACTGACATCTACTGAAACATCACACCATGTCTGTATACATTTGCTGCGTTTTAATGCACAATGGTATGTTTTTTCTTTTTCTGCCACACCCAAGGTTGCACCAAGTCTGATCCCATTTATCAATTCAGTAAAGAAATTCTCTCAATTCACTGTAAAACCAAAGCAAGATATATATAAGGATGTTTATATTACAATAGTTTATTAAGAAGAGCCACTGCTAGCAAACCATTTTAATGCCTTATCATCTGAAACAGACACTAATTTGGTTCCTTCCGAATTCCAAGCAATACCGCAAACCTAAAATAAGATGTTAACAAGTGCGCTTTATATTCATCTTTTACCTGATCAGAGTGGATTTCATGTGTTTCCATCACAGATCTTAAAGCCAAATCCCAAATCTTTACTTTTTTATCAGCGCTACAACTTGCTACTTGTTGTTTGCTGATATCTGGGTTTGCAGCCACACATAAAACCCAATCAGAATGTCCGGTCAAAGAGGAGGCCAGTTGTCCGTGCTCAACATCATACACATGAATACATTTATCGTCACTTGCACTGATCAAAGTTTTACTATCATTGGCAAATGAAAGCGAACGAACCGTCATAGCATGACCTAAGCATTACCTCTTTTAATCTCTAATTTTTTTTTTTTTTTTTGTTTTTTTTTTAACCTGATAATGTATGTGCTAATTGGTCGGTTTCTACATTGAATACATAAATAGCACCATCTTCTGCACCTCCTGCCAAATATTTTCCATCAGGACTCTATATATATATACACATATATATATACATCAATATAAGCAAACAAATAATTCATCCAAAAACACATACATAAGCAATCGTCATCAAAAACTTGTTTTTAGTCGACAGACTTTTCACTTTCTCTCCTGTTTCGATACTGTAAAGATGAATATCTCCGTTATATGATCCTGCAGCTACATATTCTCCATCAGGACTAAATTTCGCTTTCCAAGCTTCGGCAGGTGCAGCTACAATCGATCGTACCAATTGCCCATTCTCAAGATCCCAAATACGCATGTTGGAATCGACAGAGGTTGATACAAGTCCTAATAAATTGTTACTTTTTAAATATATATACAAATATATACTTACGTGCTCCATTTTGACTGACATCTACAGATATGATTCCCATGGTATGTCCTTCAAGTTCAAACTTTAATTCACCTAAATTACCATCCCTATATATATATAAATATTCGACATTAAGAAACCATAATTTTTTTGGTGAAGAGTAGGACGTGTCTTATTGACTATTTATCTATTACCAACATTTGATCTTGTTGTCTTCTCCTCCCGAGATCACAAGATTAGTTTGAGTGGACCATG
Source organism: Rhizopus stolonifer B9770 (assembly GCA_000697035.1). Taxonomy (NCBI): domain Eukaryota; kingdom Fungi; phylum Mucoromycota; class Mucoromycetes; order Mucorales; family Rhizopodaceae; genus Rhizopus; species Rhizopus stolonifer. The sequence goes on from JNDS01005377.1 coordinate 21,102, forward strand.
CAACGTCCCAAATTCCGTCAGAATGAGCTAAAATAAAAGTGTTAAAATTATTTCTAATATTTAAAAAAAAAAAAAATTTTTTTACCATCGTCATTGACAATCGTAGGAATATATGTTGTAGGCTATTCTCTTGTTTTTACTAAAACTGGGGTTTTTTCTTTTTCTCTTTTCTTTTATCACTTACCATTTTATGTATAAACTTGAAAAGGAAAAAAAAAAAAAAAAAAAAAAAAAAAAAAAGAATTGGAAGCCAAAAGAGCATTTTTCCAAGGTATTGGGTTGATTTAACAAATAATCGCTGTTTCTCAGTTAGTCTGTCACCTCCCTAACCTAAAAAATTATTAAATATATACTTGATTTCATGCCAGAAACAAATCCGTTGCTTGAAATTAATTTCACGGATTGTGAGCAACAAGCTTCAAGTTGTTCTTTTTATTTATAACAAGATACAATATGCCAAAGCCAGTGTTTTTAAAAAGAAGATGACAAGGGAAATGCTTATGATGAGAATGAGAATGAAGCTATGGGCATCGTAGTCAAAAGACCAGATACTTTTGCTGTAAAGCAGTTGGTTAGTCACGGCTCGTACCTTGAACAAGAAGTTAATAAACTATCAGAGCGAGAGCAGTCTGAAGAAAGCAAAATTATTACCATGAAACTAAGCTTGGGATCTTCAAAAAAATAGAGGGAATACATGCTTGCTTCGAGAGAACTTTCTTTTTTATTAAAAGATCCAACATTTATGTTAGTTATTGCAGCTGGTGTTAAAAAAGTACTACAAGTACTTAGTGTGAAATGTTTCCGAAAATAAAATTAACTTTTCTTATTGATAGAACGGTACTTTATTGAAATTGTGAGTTGGTGATAATATATAGTAAAAGTAAAACCTACATTTTCTCGTGTGAAATATAGGTAAATAAGTATTATAACGAATTTGAACGTCACACACAAAATAAAAGAGAATAAAGTAACAAAAAGGCTTTTAAAGTTGTAAAATACACAGGAGAGTGTAACTACCGTTTTTGGAGAAATGGTGTAGTGTTAATTTTGGTCGGTCTATTTCAAGTGGTAGAAACTACAGAAGAGCCCAGATACTTTCACTCGAAAAAAAAAAAAAAAAAAAAAAAAAAAAAAACCAATCGCCAAAACAAACTATATCTAGATTGCAAGAGGAGCATAAACAATGTCTAGTTGAGTTTTTTGATGGAAATGCAACTGCATACATTCAAGATGCTGGTGAGATGCTCACAAACAAGTTTGAGAGTCTCGAGATTAAAAAGTCTAGAGTGCACGAGTTTATGATATATGAATGTAACCATAGTATGAAGCAAACTACTCGCTGGCCTGAAGCAGGATTAAGCAAAGAAAACGTTCAAAAATGCCACGATAGGGTCGTCAAATGGAGTAATACGGATATGGATTTTTTAAGAAATTGTATTTTTATCAATGAAGCAGGTTTTGCTATTAATATGAGGGCAAGTAGAGTATGGGAATCTAGAGGGCAAATAGAGGCAACCACTACATCTACCACAAAAGCATCTTCACATACTATTCTCGGTGCTATATAATTTGTAAGGGTGGTAAACTTGAGAAGTCGCGTACCAATGCAACCTTCAAAAGTAAGAAAAATTCAGGGAGGTAGAAAAAAAATCCTGAAGCTTCTACAGAAGGCGTCCCAAAAGGTGCAGGTTTTGGCCATTATATGCGATTTGTTCAGGAAACTTTAGACATTTTAGATAAACATGATCAAATGAGAGGTTTCTATTTTATAATGAATAATGTACCAATTCATAAGCGAATAAAAAATATGCTCAATAAAAAAAATAGAAATTACAAATGCTTTTTTCTTCCTCCATATTCACCGGAACTCAACCTTATTGAATAATTTTTGGGCATTGGTTAAACATAAAATTCGACGTGGGAAGTTCCAAGATACTGAAACATTGCAAGATAGAATTGTTAACGCTACAAATGAAGTTTCTATTAAGCATCTTCGAAACATAATACAGCACTCAAAAGACCAATTTGATAACGGCTTAAGCTACAAAACAATATAATATATGCGTATTTTTTTTACCTATGAAATTTGCTGCTCCCAATCCGCGAAATCAACTTCAAACAACCAATGCTTTTTTTTTCTCTTTTTTTTTAAAATATTTAACAGGTTTAGTTCAGGAAAACTCAAGGATTTCACATTGTTTGTTTATGGCTTATTACACCCATTTTGCAACAAATATTCCTCAAATTTGAAAAGTCTTGCGAAATAAAACTCCACTTGATTTGTTACAAGCTCATGATGATGTTCACATAGAGTGAAGTGATTATAACTATTGAAAGGCCTACCTAACCTGTATAAAATGAGTTTATCGTTGTCAATGAACACATAGCAGATCAAAGTGTATGTAATTGCGATTACTGCTACAAAATACTCTCTAGTCTTCTTCGCAAAATTGAAGGAAAATTTGTATTTAAAGAGTAGCGTTTCTTGAGCAACAGAACATTTTAAATGTCTACTTAACAACCGTAAAATTTTATTTTCACCTAAATACTATCCAAAGAGTCCTCATAAAGTCAACTGATGGATCCAAGGTTACATCTTCAAAGAGTTTGTTGAACTGCGTATAGTCCCATAAAATTCGGTGGCTTTTGGGACAGACAGGCCGTCCTCTTGCATTATATGAATAAAACGTTCGATCTGATCAGCGTTGTATTTCTTGTAAATTTGTGTCTTCTAAGAGATGCAAAAGCGAATTTGAGCTATTTGCAAAAGTGAACTTTGGACTGTAAGAAAAGCGAATTTCAGATGAAGACCAAAGTGAATTTGGTAAGTTGGAAAACGAACTTTGGGGATACAGGTGTTTTCTCTTTCTGATTGTATCTATGACAAGTTGTACAAAACACGTTGATATTCCGCTATACCCCGATGTTCTTTCCATTTGAAATCTTTTTTCTCGAAATCTTTTTCTTTTTTTTTCTCTTTTATTTATTTAATTGTTTGACAGCATGGTCTCTTTAAAACCAGGGCCCAAACAATCGATTTCCGACTTGGCAACACAGAAAAAGACAACACATGGAGATGTTCCACCTGCTCTTGTGGGAGCATCAACTACGGTGATAGGTGATAATCTTTATGTATTTGGCGGTCGAGTTGCCAGCACACGACAAATGACAAATCATATGTACACTCTTCATATGCCCACCTTATCTTGGGTACGACACATTGCTTCACCCGATTCAGCCGCTCCCCCTTCACCACGTTATTTCCATTCGGCTACAGCCTATAAACACTACCTAGTTGTGTTTGGTGGTATGTCAACCAAGAGCCGACGCAAACCACAAAACGAGGAAACACTTTTTGCAATGAACGATATCTCAATGTTTAATGTCGAAACAATGTCTTGGGTAGAGATCAATATCGAGCCTAGTATTTTCAATCCCCAAGCCAGGTATGCTCACTTGGCCACACTCTGGAATAAGGACAAGTTGGTTGTGATGGGTGGACAGGATGTAACCAACCAACATGTTCAAGAAATGAATGTATTTGATATCACTCAATTATCTTGGATTCAAGGAAACCCTATCCAGAGTACCTTTGATGCTTATCGTGCCGTCGCCTTTGCACCCGACAATGATCACATCACCTCATATTACGGCACTCTGTCTACACCTCTTTGGAAGCCCAATCAAGAGCCTCCAGTCTGCGTTTATTCAAACTACAACTTTAATGATCTCATGCGTGATCTTTCAAGTTTTTTGCCACTACAATCAACCCCGGAGTTTTATACACACGATATGCCCAACCATTACCTTCCGCCCGGCCTTCGTTTTCCTACAGCTCAAATGGTCGGTCAATATCTGATCATATCAGGTACCGTGCTCAGCGCTATTCAGGGCGGCTATCATATCTGGGCATTGAACTTGACCAACCTTACTTGGACTCACGTGGATACGGGTAAGACCCTGTCTCAAGGCTCATGGAATCGTGGCTTGCACTCAGGTCAAAAATATTACATCTTGGGCCATCATGAACGAGATCTCAAGGAGGACTACGGTTCTCGACGTCTTAATTTTGAACACATTGGTGTAATTGATCTAGAGGTCTTTGGTATCCTCAATCTACCCAAGGCGACTTGTTCGTCTGCTGCACAAGAGCTAGGCCTTGGTCTTATGGACGGTTTGTCCGATATCACACTTCAGACATCAGACCATCAGACAATTGCAGCCAACTCAACTATCTTAGCAGAACGCTGGCCGGATTTTGCTGAATGGATTGAAGATGAGGAGAGCAAGGTGCTTTGCTTTTCAGAGACATATGCTGTGACACATGCCTTTTTACAATTTCTATATACCAACCATCTCATCACCGCACAACAGCATCAGCCCAACATCCTTGCTCGTCTCTTGATATTGGCAGATATTTACAATCTCAAGAGATTAAGAGAACTGTCCACATTCGCCCTACACCAATTACTAACTATCTCTACCGCCAACCTAGTGTACGAAACCGCACTCTTGACCTCGCAAAATGCTCTTCAATTAAGAGCTCTTCGGGTCTTGTTAAACACCAAACGAATGCTTCTCCAGTACAAGGAGGTACAAAATCATCCACCTCCTTTACCACCCACACCACAAGAAGACCCTATTCCTACTCCCCCCATGACACCTTATCCGGCCGATATCTTCTTGCCGCCTCCTCCCCCTTCTTCTTATTCGTTCAGTAGTCTCCGTCGATTGGCAGGTAAATCGGATCCTAGACCAGAACTTAGATATTCTCCATCCAAATCAACACCAACAAGTTCCATTTCCAAAAAAAAAATCTTTGATCACAGTAACTTTTCTTTTAATGTATTATAAGTTGGGGCCTGGTTGCCCTTTCTTTGTAAATAAAAGTCACAGAGTAATTTTTTTCCCCCTTTTCTTTTCTTTAAACATGTCAAGTAATAAAAAGATTGCTCTTTTTTTTTTTTTTTTTTTTTTTTGTTCATTGACACCTTTTCTTTTCTTTAAGAAACCAAAATTCAACATATTCCTAGAGAAGAGTGGCCCTTTGTTGAAATATTACCCGATGAATACGATCGTGAATTAGAAACAACAGAAGTTTATATTGCACGAATAAATTGCAAACAAACAAATCAACTACTCAAGTAAATATATATATATACATATATATATATATATATATCAATGTACACAACTTTTGTAGATTCTCTCAAAAACATTTACCACCTTTAGAAAAATTAGAGCACTGCAAGAGAATTAGACGACCAAACCCAGAAGGTATATATATATATATAAATATATATATTTTACAACTCTCTAATTTATAATATTAGACATTGAATTAGAAGTGATTTTATGTTTGACAGATAAACTATCCAAATCCGACTTGACGCAACTATTAAACCAAAACGGTTTCGAAAATATTTCCATAAACACCAAATCTGTTTGTTGTCATGCCCCTCTCAATCGAAAACAATTTGAAGCATGGAAACATCTCTGGCCTTTATCTTATCGAGAAGACACTCGTCTCGATCCTAAATTCACAAAAGAAGATCTAGACATCATCAACAGTCACCTGGATTCATTGGAAGCCATGTCTTGTCGTATTGTCGATCCAGTCTCAAATCGCGTTTTGGCTCAAGAAATAGACACAAGATCAAGACATCCTTTACATCACGCTGTCATGAACGCTATTGACTGTGTGGCATTGGCTGAACGATCGTCAAATAAACGTGATGCAAGTGAGATGTTGGAACAAGAAAAATCTTCTTATCTATGCACTGGATATGATGTGTACTTGACCGACGAACCTTGTGCAATGTAAGTTTTTTTTTCTCGGAAATATGTTGACAAGTTTTTTTTTTTGTAGGTGTTCAATGGCTTTGGTACACTCTAGAGTAGCTCGTGTATTTTATTGTACAACCTCTAAAACAGGTTGTCTCGGTACAAATTACAAGATTCATTCTCATCCAAGTTTAAATCATCGATTTCGTGTTTTCAAACGTTTGTAAGATATCAAAAGAAAGAAATGTAATGCCCACAGTACAGGATTTTAGGCTAAAATTAGACGATTAACAAATTAACAATTAGACAAGCCAATTTTTTTTGGAGACAGTAGTAATAAATTAGTAGATGATATACAAAAAAAATATTAGACAAATTGCAGTTTTGAGTGGATGAAGTAAAATTTTGTGCATACTTGTAAACTAGTTGGTTTTTGTTACCAACAGAGAAAAAGATTATTGTTTATGTGGTAGCAGGCAAGAAGTGATTCGGGCGTGGTTGGCCGTGAATGATCGATGTTGCGATAGAATGCATATTTCTACTTGCATTGACATCCCTTTGCCAAACTCTCTGTCTACCGGTCTGGGTAGTACAGTGATCACAAACAAGAACAGAGAAGAATGAGCTTGCTTCCGTTCGTAATTCACGTAAGCCTACTGTTTGACACTTTGAGCAAACCTGTGTTGAAAAAAATATACTTATTAGTATTACAATAAGTCGCATGAAGGATTAACTCTTACTTGAGAGGTATTGTATTCATTGATGTCTAAAACAACAAGCAACCCCTCCGCCTCCGCCGTTTTCAAAGCTTTGTAGCATCTTCTAGCCAACCCTGAAATTGTACCTCTCATTGTCTGCGAAAAAGTGATTGCACCAAAAGCAATCATAGGTATTCGGTTATCGACTGTAAGTCCTTGAGGAGCCCATTTAGTATCTCTATGAATGTCAAACTTGCTATTAGTTTCTAATATATGACCATTTGTATGAGTACGCATCTATAAAATACCTTGGTGTTCTGGCAGGTACTTGGACATTTCTGTATTTTTTACCACCATTTACAAAGATATTTACTAATTTAGCACCAGCCTTTTGTTGGCCAACATAATTATGAAATCGCAATTCTCTGAAAAGGTCCAACGAATAGAAGTTC
>JNDS01005378.1:0-71710 GCA_000697035.1 Rhizopus stolonifer B9770
AACAATTATTATTTCAATAAACAATTTTATTTTGGATTTTTTTTTAAAGATGTATTTATTATGTAAAGGCAGGGAAAGGGAGGGAAAAGGAGCGAACCTAAAATTAAGCACGTTTCTAAACCAATAATAAAATATGCATATAACACACATGATGGGTTAGACTCATGCTCTGTTTATACTTTTGGCAGTAGCCACATATCACACACAACGAATGATTTATTGTAAATGACTCTGCAGATTTACTGTTAATATACTGTAATTGCCTAAATTCCGTATTTAAATATACTGTAATTACAGTATATTCAGAGTTCACTTTGCGCCGCAGTGTCACTCACTTGACTTCTCTTCTCTTCGATCCGCTACTCCTTATAAAAAATCATCCCCAGCCATCATCATTATCATTGCCCTCTCTGAAATATGGAAATCCCATTGGCGTTTTGTCTTCGACTCTCAACCTTTTACACCCGACACTGTCCTTACAAATACAAAATATGCTATCCTCAAACGAATCAATGAAGATTCTGTTTTGGATTCCCTGTAATATACTCCCTCTTCACTACACCTAATATTTGTCCCTACTTTATTTTTAACTACCCTACCATATTTTATTATTCCCTATTGTTGAGTACCGCTTTTTATAGTCACACTATAAATACGTGCAACAAATAAAACTCATTTAAAAAAAAAAAATAAGTGGGTTCTCTCTCGTTCTCACTCTATAAAAGAGGTTCAAGAGACTCATCGACTTTCAGTCCAACTTTCACATTTTATTTTAAACAACTCGAATAACCAGTAATACCACATTACATAATAAAATCTCGCTACCCAAAAACAAAGAATATGACTTTTTCAGGAACAACAATTTGTCTGATTGGACGATTAATTGCTTCAAGCAACACCAATTAAACAATGCACGCATTAAACCAAATATTAATGTAATAATCAATCAGTACAAGCGGTGCTGTAAAAGACGAAGATGTTGGTAACAAGGTAAAAATTAACAGACTGAAAGTTTGATGTATTAAAGATATTAATGCCCAAAAATAGTCGACTGAAGAGCAATCAGGTCTCACTCTCAGCGATTGTAGCAACGTCAATATTGATTCCGTTAACTATGGAACTCAAGTAATGAGTGCTGACCACAGTAACAAGAAAAGGAAAATATTTGAAGAACTTGCTTCGCCTTTGCCATCATCACCTTTGCCATCAACACCTTTGGCATCATCACCTTTGCGAACATCACCAGCCGATTTGGCACAAACTACAAATTCCTATGAATCCTTATACTATGATACAGACGTCGAATTTGTAAGTACCTAGCAAATCTACCAGAAAAAGAAAAGAAACATTAGAATTCTTATTGTATAATCGTCAATAGGAAAGCGAGGGAGAAATAGAAATAGTCGTAGAAGAAGATGTAAAGTTAGGTATTTGAGAGCTTTGGAAGAAAGTCTTGGAGAATATGCAAGCACAGAACGACACAGACAGATACAGGTATGCACAAATTTTGTCTGGCGTTGTTATTTAGTACATTACATTTTGTTATAGCTTAGAGAACTTAAATGTTGTCCAACTTGGAAACAAAATCGGCTCTGAATCAACAAGGAAATATTATCCTAAACATTTGATTGACAAGACAGAAATGATTATCAAAGAAATCCTTGACTCCTTTGTGGAACACCAAGATTTTTATAACAGGATTTTCGATACGATAGTAAGTAATACTTTTAGTTTATAGAACAAATTTCTTTTTATATAGATCTTTAACATCATATTATTTAATTTATAGACACTCGCCGATGAACAGTCTTCGAATGAGTTATTAGCGGAAGTATACTTCTCAGTTTTCAAGTCAAATAAGCCTTTCATGAAATTCTTTCATGCTGTGGTTCAATTATTGTGAGTATTTGAATTAATAATTGGAACTTATCGCGTTCGTATAGCTTACTGTTGCTATAGTGTTTCTGGATTGTTTATTGAAGACAGTGATGTTTACAAGCTTGAAACAAGCTATAATCATCGAATTATATGGCCGATAATCGATCGTTTGTCAAAAATGATTGAAACAACAAGATTTCAGCCCGGAGAAGTTCGATTGCAGGCCATTTGTGATGAATTGAAGCTGCTACACAAAGATGATAGTTCCTACTATAATGCTGATGGCATCATTATCAACAACAAACACAAGATAGAAATTGCCACTGTTGAAACTACAGGTCCTTTTCATCTTTCAAACAACCCAAAAGAGACACAGGATTACATTAAAGCTGGCTATGGACTAGTGTCAATGCTTCATTGCATTGGCCGAAAGTTTCCCTACGGAAACTTTGACACCTTCAAAAAAATTGGTGTATTCTTTATTCAAGTAACACGTATGTATCTTTTTCAATTTTTTAATTTTGCATATGTAACCAACTTTTTAATACTCGTTTTATAGCCACCAAGTTGAGAATTTGGCGAGTGTCGATGCCACACAGCAAGTTGTACATCAAAAACTGTATAGGCTCGGTTGAAGTGCCAACAACAGCAAGAACCAGTGAGGAAAACTTGAGAAAATTAGTCAATTTACTCTGGTTCATGAAGGTATGTTATTCATTTTTATTATAGGACGCTTTGATGTCATGTTTATAACCAATGCTCTTTATTAAAAAACGATAATAGGAACGTACGAAGCAATAGACGCTTTAGAAAATTCCCATATCAGCAACATGAAGATAAAGACTAGAAAAGCACCTGGTTATGAAGACATTAGTGAAATCCAGAATAATTTCAAAAAAAATGCTATTATTAAGCTTCCTAATATTTATATCCAATGTTTTATCCTAAGATTAAATAAAAGAGTCGTAGATGATGACAGGACTTTATCAAAAATTAGGTGATCTTTATTGGATGAATAATACAACTCTTTATATACTTCTTGATTGCTTTTGTCCTACTAAGACTTCCCGTCTTAGTTATTAATTATGTACAACGGGAGATTGTACATCTTATGTATTACAAGTTGAGATCTGTGTCTACAAACTCTTACTTATCCGTAATATGCAATCCTTGAGTATCATTCTGTTAGATATTCGATTATATTGATTACAGATACAACATTACCCCCAACCAGGTTGGACAACCGGTCAGATAACATATGCGATCTGCATTTACTGTTGTACGTGTGTGATAATAATTCTGGTGTAAATTTAGACTAAATTTTGTTTCTAATAGAATACAGAGAGAAGATGGATAAACTGTGTCCAAGGATCATAATAGTCTTGATAAAAACCCAATAAAACCCAGAGGGATAAAAAAAGTCGAGGGAAAAGATCCTATTTGATACCTTAGTTTGTTCTCTTGTTTCTCTTGCGTGATTTCGCGTTACGATCCAGTTTCTGGCGTTTATTCACAGTCTGTGGTAAGCGTTTCTGTCTACCTCGTATTTGTTCTTCATTAGCGTTACGGCGTTGCCAGTAAACGTCTATTATGCTTTTGTCATCAAAACTATCAGCAGTTTCCCAAGTGTCATCGTCCTCGGTATAACCTTTCCATCTGACACGATAAGTGTAATTTCCTGGTTGACCATCATGTTCTACGATAGCTACCATTTCATATGCGACATCTTCTGAAGTTGTTACTTCATCGCTAGAAATTAACTTTATATGATGTGTAGGTAGATCTCTCGTTAAGAGTGCATTCGCTGGATCTATTAAAGTGTAACTTCCGTTTTTAGTTAGAAATACCCATATTTTGCTTTTTCATAAAATCAAGTCCAATACACACAGGAACTTTAGAGGTAAAGTTGAAAACTTCGAAATCATGGTCAGAATCTTTTTCATTGTAACAAACTTTGGTTTTATTTAGACTTCCAAATCTAGGAATGGTTTTATCCAAACCACCTAGAACAATGGTACCTTCGGCACCACTGACAGAAAGGCCTAAAAAAGAAACAAAGTCTGGTTTGATAGCACTGAAAGTACTACCACAGTCCACGAAAGCCCAGGTTTGATAACCCTCTACGGTAATCGGAACAAATATAGAATCGTCAGTAATTGCGTTACAATTAGGATTCATTTGATACTTACATTGGCTAGACGCGCGAGCGAACTCAGCAGAGGCCTCTGCCGTTCCAATGACTGTAGTCGTTGCGGGAACCACAACAGTAGGCTTAAATGCCATCGGCATCAAGCGGGGAAGTTGACCATTCTGGTCTACTTGATTGTTGGTGGACGTCCAGTCCATACCAACCTTGGTCTGCGTAACAGAGCCAGTAGGGGCACCGGGGGACACAACGACGTTGTTCACACCCATGGATCTGTGGACCATAGGAGATCCAACAGATGAGGAACCGGAACCGGAGCCAGAAGGAACAGGTGGGCGAGAAGTACGCGCGGGACAAACTTCTTTGTGCCCAGGAGAGTAAGGTCCTTTGCACCTGCTACACGTTGTCGTATTTACTTCATAAACACTCTTATATCGTGTGAGATAACTCGCGTCCTACAATCTTTCTTGGCAATATATATAGCACTTCGTGCCATATATGGAATAACAACTGTTCTTCTAATGTACCTTGTACTACTATCGCTATCTAAATTTCTCAATCTTATTAAAATAAGTATGATACGTCAGTTAATTCAGTCGCCTGTTAATTGGCTGGAGTATCAAAATAATAAAGTAGATTTTTAGAATAAGAATAGTTGTCTTTATTAAAGTAGGAATTGATGATCTTTATATAGTTTTTCATAGTCTATAAGAAGTTTCTGGAAAGATCCAAATATCTTTGTGATGGAAATTTCCAGCAAAGAGAAAGTTCTAGTATTGTCTTCATGATGAGCTTAGACCAATAGGAATGGAAATATTAAGTTCCAGATTTAGGAGACGATCTGAGCTCACGACATTATTATCGAGACGTAATTTGCAATAAGTGGGTTCTCTCTCGTTCTCACTCAATAAAAGAGGTTCAAGAGACTCATCGACTTTCAGTCCAACCTTCACATTTTATTTTAAACAACTCGAATAACCGGTAATACCACATTGTCTTCTGGTGTGGCCGTAGAGAAAAAGATGAAAGAGTTTGCACTTGCTTGTAATTTCGAGCAGTAAGTGTTATGTAGTTTTTTTTTTTTTTTTTATCGCAACATACTTATAAATTTGTCTTTTAGTCCAGTGCACTCTCTCGTTCTCGATTTAAGCGACGAAAGTTGGAAGAAATATTTCAGTGATCAAGATATTGCTGAAATGATGAATTACAATAAGACGCTTCCAGAATTGCCAGCAGAATTAAATAATTTTATATTTGAAGCTCGAAAGTTTCCCGATGCTGACTCATTTAAGCAGTATTTGAAACAAGAATTTGATTCCAACGCCTGTGAATGGGCCAAAGATACAGTGCTTAATTATATCAAGCTTTTTAAAAATCAACAATTGCCGCTCAACCATCAAACTGAAGGCGATATGCTTCGCAGAATTTGGTTTTTTCTCGACACCGTCCTAGATGATTCTAAAATAAATTGTATCGGGTAAAATACAACCTTCAGTTTAGTTCCAAAATTCTAATTACTAATAGAATTGGTTGTGTTTCCAATAATTTAGAGGTGAGAAATCAAGCAAATCTTCTTGTGTTAGTAGAAATCTTGGTAGAACATTAGCAGCTGAAGAAAAAATGGAGAGAAAGGTTGCGGGAAGAAAAGTCGATCTGCTCTTTACTCGCCAAAGATTGGAGTATGGCTGCTGTGAGTGTGGTCGCTTTGACGATGATACAAAGCAGCTCTACGACGGTTCATTTAAAATGGCAAAAGTCTTGAAAGATATGATGTATAGTTTATATAGAGCGGCGCCTAGTTCAATTCGTCAATTTACTCTTGTCGGCTATTTATTGTATGGTAAGTAAAGGTTTGCAATTGCGACATCGTCCCTTACCCCTTTGGTAATGATAAATTTTCTTTATTTAGAAACCAAATTCACCATGGTTCTCTGTGATTCACCGGCAGGGTACGTAACAAGAATTACTCCTTTGAGCTCAATTAATTTACCTGAGGAAGTTGATGACATATCTAATCAGCTCCTCACAATATTAAAGAGTGTCTACCAAGCAAGATTAATCATGGAGGAGAGTAATAAGCTTGTTAGAAAAGAGATTGCCGACATAAAAAAAGTAGAACCAGTGAAAGACCTGTTGTTGTTACCTTGTTTCAGTGTCGAAGCAAGTAAAAGAAAGAGAAGAAGAAGCGATGAGGAAGAAGGAACTGAAGCTTAGGCTGAAGGAAGAAAAAGCGAAAATAACGAAAAACATAAAATATAATTTTCACACCGCTTATTGAGTTTTCCTCAAAACATCCTTATTAATAAATCAGTAAACTATAGTGTACTTATTTAAATTTAATTTAAACTTTACTCGTTTCAAATTGTGTAATAAAATACAATTCTGCTATATTACTATACATGTTTGGCAGCAGCTAAACCAGACAGACCTATTCGGTTTGTAATACCAAGACTGGAAGTCTGTCTTAACAATGTGTCAACAAAGTAACAAAAGAACAAGAAATGACTATGGCAAATCAAACTTCTATTAACAACTAGAGATTACCCCAACCGGCCCAACTGAGCCAATTCGTTAAAAATTACTTCGTCTATGGATATCGCTTTTAATAAAACGTAAATTCAAAAAAAAAAGAGCTCTGAACCTTTCTGTATACAGTACGTTTTCTTTTCTTTTTTTTTTTTTTGAAAAAAGTCAAAAACTGACTCAGTGATCGTCATGTTCACAACACGTTCAGCCAGAAGAGTCTCTCACACTGTTATGGGTGCTATCTCGGCTATTGGTGTTGTCAACTTAAGTATGAGCGAGTCTGGAAATGTTAAGAGGAAAAAAGTAGTAGGAGCTACGAAGAGAAAGGCGCCTCAAGATAGGTTATCTGTTCCTAAAGGTACCACAGGTTGCCATTATCTTCATTTTTTAAACGATACTATGGATATTATGGATGAGTTTCCTGAAATGAGAGGTTATTTCATTATCATGAATAATGCTCCCATCCACATCCTAGAAGTAATTGATTATATAATCATTAACAGAGGCTATACCCTAGTGTACCTCCCTTCTTACTCGCCTGAACTTAATCCAGCCGAACGATTCTAGGCTATTGTAAAAGGAAAAGTAAAGCGTAGTAAGCTTAGTGATGTAGAGTCGCCTATGTACTACGCGCATGATTGAAGCAAGTGAAGCTGTACCTGTTGAACATCTCCGAGGATTTATTCAACATTCAGTAAATCAATTTAATAACTGTCTTAATAAGGTCGCTATATAACATCAATACAATTATAATAAATAATTTTCAAAAAAGTAACCAACTGATTTTCGAAAAAATGACCAAAATGAAGTTCAAAAAATTGATTGACCAAAAAAAAAAATCTTGATTTTTGAATTTCAAGCGCAATTCCCTGTAAGTAGCTTGTATGCCACAACAAACAAACAAAAACTTTATATTTCAATCGGAAAACAAAACAAATAAATATAATATATCTCTCTCGCCTCGCCCTTTTCTTTTCTTTCCTTTTTTTTTTTTTTTTTTTTTTTTTTTTTTTTTTTTGTCTCTACAAATGTTAAACAACGAGAAAGATATGTCTCACTTTAACAATTTATGACAAGAATCTTATACAGCGTGGAACGATGATAATTCTATAGTTTGCGTATTGAGTCATGCCTTGGTTCTTTTTGTACCTATTACATTATTAGTCTCCGCGTTTTTGGATGCCCCCGATTTTGTTGTGTTTGCTTTGAATTTTATTTCTATTATACCATTAGTGGAAAAACTATTGATTAGTAAAGAAAAAAAAAGGCCTTATTTCCATTCTATTGACTTTTTTTTTCTTCTTCTTCTTTTTTTGTTAGTTATTTTGTGTTTGGAATCACTTTTCAGGAACACCATAGATGGATTGCTTTTCAAAAAATTAGAAAAAGTAGTCGTGTTTTTCCTGGGCTTTGTTTTTTGCATAATAGCTCTTAATCTTATTTTTCAAGGTAATACAAAGATGTATGAGTGTATAAACATTCTTTTAACATATTAGACAGCTTTCGGATTTTTCTCTATTCTTTCCTATGTTTTGCTGGTAAGAAAAAGAAAAAAAAATGCAAAAAAAAGATATGCTAATGAAAAACAATAGGTGTTTGGAGCTTCTTTAGTATTAAAAAGCGTTATTAGTATTACAGATGGAGATATCTTTATAACAGCAAAAGTCCCGTCTTTTATTTCGGCCATGGTTATCTTGTGTATCAGTGTACCTGCTGCATTATTTTACACAAAACAGGAAGAAAGTTATATTTTCGGTGTTTCTGATCTGAGTCTTGTTTTGATAGTAATTTATGGCTTTTACTTATTGTTCCAGGTAAGTTTTAATACAAATTTCTCCTCAAGAAAATAAAAAGAAACGAATTTATTCATTTTTACAGCTCAAGGTAAATGGTCCTCATAAAGTTCCAATAAAGAAACCACTGCTTGGTTTTATGCATATGGTTGTTCCGTAAGAAATAGCTTCTCTTTTTGTGTTTTGTATTACTTAATCTATGCCATATAGTTTATTGGTGATCGCGGCTATAATATCTTTACATGCAAGTTATTTGGTTAAAGTGTAATATTGTTTTGTCTTGTTGCTTCGATTACTCATCACTTTTATCTTTATTAGAACCGACAAACAAGCTGTTGATATATCGTTTGATTTCTCTACCCCTCCTTTTGTTGAAGAGTAAATTGACACAAAATGGGATGTGATTTATTGCTAAACTCCCTCTGTCTTTTTTTTTAGGGCTGCTGAGAGCAACATTCCTTCGGTATTTGACACACAAGAAAATGCAAGGTGTGTATATCTATATATATATATATATATATATATATATATATAATAGAAGTTAATTTCCTATTAAACTCTCTCTCTCTTTCTTTTTTTAGAACTGTTGATTACACCAGTTCAGTGGCACCTGTCGAAACAGAAAAGAAGAATGCATTCTTTGACTTTATTTTACCTAAAAAGTAAACAAACACACTATATAAGATGTTTTTCCCTACTAAATTATTTTTTCTTTTCTTGTAGAGTTACTGAACACGTTAATTCACTTGCATTTGTCATACAGGAGGAGGCAAACGCGTTTATTGAATCCCCATCAGCTAAAAAGTATGCTAACATACTAAAGGATTTGCGCTTTTGCTAACTCCTTTCTCTCTTTTTTTTTTAGAGCTATTGAGCATGTTAATTCAATAGTATCTGACATACAGGTAGAGGTGAATGCATTTATTGAATCCCCATTAGCCAAAGAGTACATTAAAACATAATAATCAATATGTGTTTCTATTAAGCTCCCTCATTTTTTAGCGCTGCTAACCGCATGAACTCATTGGTATCTGATATAACCGAAAAGAAAAACACGATTATTGAAGCATTTTTATCTAAAGAGTAAGCCAATATATAATATTAACTTTTTTTTTTACTAAATTCTCTCTTTCCTCCTTTTAGAGCTATTATAACCATCAATTGGCTATTACCCGATATAGCCGAAAAGAATAACGCATTTATCGAGTCCTTTTTATCCGAAAAGTAAATTGATATACAATAGGACGTGATTTTCTTTTAACTAAATGCTTTCCTTCTTTCTTTTAGAATTATCAATTACGTCGATTTATTGGCATTTGTAATAACCAAAAATAACGATAAGTTTCACAAGTTTGTCGAATCCTTTTTATCTAAAAAGTAAATTAATACATCATAAGAATTTTTTTGTACTAAATTCTCTCTTTTTATCTCTCTTTAGAGGCATTGAACTTTTTGATTCGTTGGCACCTATCGTACAAGAAGAGGCTAACGAGTTTATGGAATCACCATCAACTGAAAAGTATATTAACGTATAACAGTAGTGGCCTTTTCGCTAAGTTTTTAACTTTTAGAGCAAATGAACTTTTCAGTTCCTTGTTGTCCGTCATAACAGAAAAGAATAATATACTTCTTGACACCTTTTTACCTAGAGAGTAAACCAATATACAACACAAAACCCACGCACTGACACTCACTGGGTTTTCTCTTTTCTCTTAGAGCTGCTGAAATTATCCATTCGTTCGCTCCGATTATAGAAAAAGAGGCAAAAGAGTTCATTGGATCACCATCGATCGAAAAGCATGTTAATGTATGACAAAAGTAACATCTTTACTAAATTTTTGGCTTTTTTTTTAGAGCCATTGAACTTATCAATTTAGTGATAACCATTGTAATAGAGAATAAGAATATTTTTACTGAGTTGTTTATATCTAAAGAGTATATTTATACACAGTAGGAAACGATCATTTTACTAATTTTTTCTTTTTCATAGAGCCGTTGAACTCATTCATTCATTGGTACCTGTCATACAGAAAGATACGGAGGATTTTATTGGATCTCCATCAACCGAAAAGTATATTAATGCATAGCAGAAGTGTCTGTTTAACCCATTTTTCTTCTTTCTTTTAGAGCTGCCAAAATTATTAATTCATTGGTAGATCTCATGATCAAAAAGAAAAATGCTTTCAATGAGCCCTTTTTATCTAAAGAGTAAATAATACACGACATGAAGTGCCTTTTCTTTTTTTTAATAATAATTTCTCATTTTAGAGCTGCTAAATTGATACATTCATTGGTATCTATTCTACAAGAAGAGATGGACCCACTTAATATATTGAACCAACCTCATGCTGGTGTATTGATCTTATTCATCGTTCAATTATTGTATTGGATCCTTACAAAGCTTGGGTTTGGTGTCTACTTGCAGTTTCTACTCTTTATGTTTCGTTGGCTGATTTCAATAATTAAGATATAATTGTTATCAGTTGCTGTCCCAAGCATGAAAAAATTAGTCGGGATCAATCATATATTTACTTTATGTATAGTTATTTCTCGAATATCTAGTCTATGGGATATTACATGCTTGAAATAAATTATTCATTTTCAAGCTTATAACTGATAATCCTATGTTTATATAGTTGTAAAAATAAAATATACAAGACAAAAAATTGACAAAGCATGTATAATATGTAATTGACGGATTAAAATATAAGAGAAAAAAGAATGCAAGAAAGACCGGCAAGAGTGTACCGGGAGCTTTCAACAAAATAGTGTATGGTAAGATAATGTATGATACAAAAGAAAAGAATGAATGTGTGCTTATCTATGAGTCGATTTGGGACATTTTGGCCTATTGTGTGCTTCAATCATCTTCTTTATGCAGTTTTATTTTATGGTGTAGACTTCATAAGAGACGAGGGCTTCTGCTAAGAGAATTATATAACCACCACCAATCATACATGTTAAAAACCATTCCTCAACTACACAGAAGATGAAGACATGGCAGGCAAATATGCTGCTACTGCATTTACAATGATTTGCGTTTAAAAATCAAAATTTTTATTTGACCAATCAATTTTTT
Organism: Rhizopus stolonifer B9770; assembly: GCA_000697035.1. Lineage (NCBI taxonomy): Eukaryota > Fungi > Mucoromycota > Mucoromycetes > Mucorales > Rhizopodaceae > Rhizopus > Rhizopus stolonifer. The sequence goes on from JNDS01005378.1 coordinate 11,423, forward strand.
TTAGCTCAATCAATCAAGCAACTCTTCGGTGAAAAAAGACATCATCGTATTGCTGTGTTGGTTTCCTGCTAAAAAAAAATAGGACATCGCCCAAGGCTAATAATTCTTGGATGTTACTTTCAAGCATAATAGGTTTAGCTATTTTGTCAGAATGAATTTGATAACGTCGGAAAATAGCTGTAATATCAAAATCATCGACCAAATAATGACCAAGGTTGTTTTCACTATTGAAAACTAAAGTCGGTTCTGATGATGTAGATATATCTGGCTCCGATGTTGCTGTTATAGCTGGTTTTGATGATGTTGGAGGCGTTGGTCATTCTGATGCTAATGTAGTACTTGCCAAAAGCTGTTTAGAGTTTTTTATTGAAAGATTTTTCGTGGCAGTAGAGCATTTAAATTAGCTTCCACCAAAGCATTTTGGCTTCTTTGCTCTGTCCAAAGTTGTTTGAAAATAAACCTCTCTTTCCAATTAGTAAAAGCCTGTTGAAGACAAAGCTTGTCCTCTGATGGAATATGATTATCAAGATTGGCCTTATAACGGGCATGGCATTTAGCTTGATCAGTATAGCTGAATTATTTTGCAAAAGACATGACATCCAGGTTCTCCTTTTTTCTCAAGCACCAGGAAGTATCCTCTGCCAACACGCGCGGATGCTTATTGCTTGATCTAATTGTTTGGGGTTTTCGTTTGCTGTCCATTTTGAACCTGAAATTCTACAGATGTTCCTTTTTTAGACCAAGTAATAGGACGCACCATGTTCTTTTTGAATCCGCTTTCATCAATGAAAATGCACTTTCTTTTATAATCGATGTTGTTGTCACCAAGGTATTTAACAAACTGCCCTCTTTGCTCTTTTGTATCTTCAGAATTGCGAGCTGCTATCCTGGATTGAGTACGAATAAGTGTGAACTTCAATTTTTTTTGGTAATGTGGCGGTAAACAGTAGATTCGTTAACTGATAGATTACCAAAATTAACAGAGAGGTACTCCATGATATCTTTTGCGATACAAGTTGGGTGTGCTTCGACGTAATCCTTTATAAATTTTGATTGCTCGTCTATGATCTTGACGTTGTTCCTTTTTGTTTTAACTTCTGATGCTAATTTATAACCGGGTAGTACTACTCCTTCATTTTATTTCCATTGCTCATTAAACTTATAAGCTGCATCATACGCAATATCAGTTTCTTTCGCAGCCTTAGAGAGTTTGCAATTTTTGTTTTGCATCAGAGAGATAAATAGAACGACTTGAGAAGGCTTATATTTGGTAGGCGTCCAAATCATTTTGGGCAGTAGGACTCCATCCAAGTCAAGCTCTTCCATTGCGCTGATTGTAGCTAATAGTTCGTTCTCTTCTTCATCAGATGACTCGGAAATATTAGAGAGATTGTCGATTTTGTGGTATTATCGGTTGTTCGAATTGTTTAAATAAAAATGTAAAAGTAGGACTGAAAGTCGATGAGTCTCTTGAACCTCTTTTATTGAGTGAGAACGAGAGAGAGAACCCACTTATTGCAAATTACGTCTCGATAATAAGATTGAGAAATTTAGATAGCGATAGTAGTACAAGGTACATTAGAAGAACAGTTGTTATTCCATATATGGCACGAAGTACTATATATATTGCCAAGGAAGATTGTAGGACGCGAGTTATCTCACACGATATAAGAGTGTTTATGAAGTAAATACGACAGATTTGATATATCGTTTTAGTAGTTGCTCCTACTTCGTCTTATCTTTAAGCTGATATTCAGATTCTGCATTGTCTAGTCCTTCCCTAACAAATTCACCCGAAGGAAAATAATGATAGAAAATAGATGCGCCCATTGAAGGTATTTAATTGTTGATTATATTTATGTTTTCGTTTTCTGAAGGGAATATTAAGCTTTATACAAAAAGTATTTCAAAGCCAGTTTGCCAAAATTTTTAGGTAAAACTACTCACATGAAATGTAATAAAATAGTTATAAAATCATCTTTGAATATTATAGAAGCTCAAAGTCTTTAAAAGTATACTTGTGTTGATTATTATATCTTTTTTTTTTTTTTTTTTTTTAACTCATGAACAAAAGTGTTTTCATTAGTTTATAAAATGGTCAAATAAAATGTTTGATTCTTAAACGCAAATCACTGTATGTGGCATCTTTGTTCTTTGTCTTCGTTATTTGACAAGTACAAATGTTCTTAGTATTTGTTCAACATCAATTTCACATTTTCCCTCTGTTAGTAGTGAGTGACAAACGTTAATACAAAAAGTCAGACGTGAGCTCAGCATAAACCAGAATTTATTTACACTCGTAGCAAATAAAGATTTTTAAAGACTGCATAAAAAACAACACCTGGTACTTTCAACCAAGTGTGCCATACTCTCGACAATCTATAACTGGGTCAGAGCATTATTTTAAATATAATACTTTTCGATCCATACACAAGCAGTTTGATACGTGTCTACATATAAATTTGCTAAATTTTAATGGCTATTTAATAACGAATTGATATCTAGACTACACGATTTGAATGTTTTACATGAAAAAAAAAGTATTAAACTTGGTTTAATCAATTTCAGTATAATTGCGACGATACATGAGGATAATGAAGTAAAAGATATACAGTCTTCTAGAAGGAAAATACTGGTAAACTTTCTCTTTATTCCTTTAACATTTACTAACGCTTTCTTCATCACCCCCCTTCCTTTCCAAGCAAGTTCGAGCAGAGGAATAAAGTCAAGACCAAAGTTTCTTCTTCTTTCAGGAAAGCCATATTTACCACTTTATTACAGCAATTTTCTGGCCTTTCAAATCTGAAATCAATAAACTTCCCATGTGGAATAAAAGTCAATTTAGCGCGACTGTTTAAAGTTTTTCAATAACATATGAGGGAAAAAGTTAAAGATTTACCATGAAAGAGAGATAAAACAAACTTGTATAATTTGGATTTTAACAACTTGTTAAAGGTTGAACTCCATCATTGGTTAACACTAGATGGATAAGGCCTCTTTTTGTTCTTGGTTATATTGGTTTGTGAGTACAGCTGATCATTGAGGCCGGAGCAAATGTTTTTTTTTTTTTTTTTTTTTTTTTTTTTTGTACATTAGTGGGGTCAGTCGCTGTCTTGCAGTATTTTTTTTGTAAAAGTTATGGATAAGCAAGAGATCTCCGCATACAGATATATATGATCTTAGCTGTGTAACGTCTATGGGAATTTGTGTAAAGCAAATCTCTAACATGACACAGAGACCAGAGTTCAACAGTGATGTAAAGTATACAGTAGTCTACAAGCCTATATAACAAGTTTAGTTCATACGTGTGTGAAAAAGAGTTGTAAGCAGATAGTAGTAAGTTATGAATAACACGAATATCAATAACTCCATGGTAAAGATTTTGATCAATTGATTGTTTTGAAATAGTCCATTTAATTGAACTGTTACATTATAAAAATGGAAATTGCAGATAAAACTTCTTATGTAACGCAGGTAACCCAAATCGCTGGGCTTCAAAGTAGCCACAGACTTCGCCACAGTTATAAAGCATAAGAGATTCTTGGTGCGCCATATCGAGGGATTGACGTAAGATTTATACAAGCTACAGTAACAGGATCAAAGTTTAATTGAAAGAATAAACTCACCTGAAAGGTGTTGTAATTTATTTCAAAGAGAGGCAAAAAAAGGCCGGCATGATTTCATTAGCAAGATGGCAGTCTTGATTAAAATGAAAAAGAATTAAAAAACAGGGAACTCTATTATCGAAGAAATTCAAACAGTTGTGTTAAATTGAGTTTTAGTCTACATGGAAAGTTTATTGATTTCAGATTTGAAAGACTAGAAAATCACTATGATTTGTAGTCATAGTAAGGAGTATCTTCGCATAAAAAAAAAAGTTGCGAACTTAGCAACTAAAGACATAAATTGGGAATTTTAGTAACGCGATCTGGCCAATTAAATTAACGCAATTTGAAACGTACGTTTTCATGTTGTGTAATACAGAACGATAGGAACATAAACAAACGATCTCAAATAAACACAGTTTGCTTGGTTTTTTCAGAGAAAAAGACTAATACGTTTAGATTTTCCTTCCCTATCTATTTGGACTTCATGTGAACTTGATGCAAATGCATTTTTCTTTTTTCTTTTGGAAATACTTGTTTGGTACACACGCATTTTTTTTTTTTTTTTTTTTTTTATTAGAAAACAAAGAAGGTGTGTATTCAAAACAAACAAACAAAATAAATGGTACAAAAACGCATAACTTTCTTTTTCTTTTTCTTATTTTCCTTTTTCTTTATATGCCAATGATAAACGACGAAGAAAGCACACCGTTGATAGGTGAAACATCTCAAGGGCCTACCTTTTGGGGATCTTTCAAAACAACCTTGAAATCTTCTTTTATCAATTACCTATTGGTTTTTGTACCTATTGCTATTGGTTCTGCTTTTTTCGAAACATCAGATACAACTGTTTTTACTTTAAACTTTATTGCCATTATTCCCTTGGCAAAATTATTAGGATTTGGTAAAAAAAAAAAAAAAAAAAAAAAAAAAAAAAAAAAAAAACACATTATTGAGTATGTGTAGCAACTGAGGAAATCGCATTAAGATCTGGATCTACTGTGGGTGCACTATTAAACGCCACTTTTGGTAATGCAGTTGAATTAATTTTGGGCATCATTGCTTTAAAGGAAGGATTAATTCGTGTTGTTCAAGGTAAGAAAACCTTTTTCTTTTAAGAGGAGAAAACCTGATTGAATACAAAGCCTCTATTCTTGGATCTATTTTGTCCAACATTTTACTGGTAAGTTATCATTGAAGAGGGAGTAAACTGAAAGTTTATTAGGTACTTGGTTTTTGTTTCTTTTTGGGTGGTATCAATCGTTCTGAACAAAAGTTCAACCAAACAGCCGCACAAACATCATGTTCTCTCTTAGCATTGACAACCTTATCTTTGCTTGTACCTGCTGCGTTCTCTTCTACGATACCTAAAGATAGTCCTACACATGGCATTCTTGATTTAAGTCATGGGACATCCGTCGTTTTATTGGTTGTTTATATCTTGTATTTGTTATTTCAAGTAAGTTGTCTTGCATTGATCAACAATTATATTGATTTGTTTATTTAGCTCAAGACACACAATCATTTGGTAAGTCGAAAGAAAGGGGAGGTGAAATATTGAATAGTTTTAGTACGAAGATGAAATTGGCGAAGATGAAGCACCAGCAACTACTCTTTCATTTTCAATTGGTTTGTTATTAGTGATTGCAGCCATTATTTCTTTACATGCAGAATATCTTGTTGGAGCGTAAGATATACTTTATGTTTTTACATATTATTTACTTTTTATCTTAGAATTGAGGGTGTTGTAGAGAAATGGGGGATTAATGAGACATTTGTCGGCATCATCTTACTTCCTCTTGTTGGAAAGTATGAAAAATTGTAATAACCAATATAAACTAAATCACTTATATTAGTGCTGCTGAACATGTGAGTTCCGTAACATTTGCGATGAAAGACAAGATGAATTTATGTATCGGTATCGCTGTTTCTTCTTCGCTTCAAATCGGTCTATTAGTCACCCCAGTCTTAGTCTTGGTAGGCTGGACCATTGGTCAGCCGCTGAGTTTGTTCTTTGAAAATTTCGAAACAGTCATTCTCTTTACCAGTGTACTTATCGTGAACTATTTGATACAAGATGGTAGGTCAAATTGGTTGGAAGGCGCATTGTTATTGGTAAATAGTATATTGTGTAAAATGTGTTTTTCTTTTGACTTCTCATGTTTTCAATAGTCGGCTTATGCAATAATCGCTTTAGCCTTTTATTTCCATCCTTAAAAAAAAGTTTGCATTTTGTAAAACTTTAAAAATATCTTGTAACACACATGGTTCTCTCTCTTTTTTTTTTTTTTTTTTTTTTTTTTTTCTTATTTCTTCTTCCTTTTCTCTCTCTTTCTAAAGTCTTGAGAGAATAATAATGAAAAATTATGTTCGAGAGAATTTGAATGAACATTTTCTATCTTCTAATTCAGATGGATTATCACAGCCTATGGATGCAGAGGACCAAGAAGCTGGATCAATCTTGATGAATTTAGCAAAACACGCTAGTAGAGCACATCCAGCAACACCTTCTGAAAAAGTAAACCCCCTATCCTATTTATATGCAATAATAATTCTTCATGTTAGCCAAAAAGAAGCCATTCCATGAGCATTAGAAATTTGATTGGTAAGACTAAGGTTAAATTTTCTTTATTGATTGTTTTCTTATTAGATACTGAACCTGTAATAAAAAAAAAGAGAAAATTTTTTAAATTACTCACAATTTTCTGCTGTGTGTCTATAGAACGTTACACCTTACAGCTCCCTTTCAACTGGACACAGTTTATGTGACTCTCCTCAAAGACGATATCAGGGTACACACTTGGAAGACAAAAATTTTCTAATATCAATCTATAGTACCTTTTCAACCCAAAGCATTCAAAGCACCAAGTATAACCAGAACTCCTCCTCCTATTAAACCAACACCCATAAAAGTCAGAAGGAACTCCATTCATATTCATTTAAGTTATAAAATACATGCACACAAAATGCGTACACAGCAGCACATGGTATGTTTTATTTATTTTTTTTAAAGGCACACAAACATTTGCTTACTCTTTTTGTATACAGTATGCAAAATGGGATCCTACCATTCAATCTACACCCACTTATAACCAGCCTATCCCTTATCATTATAAAGATCCCACCTTTTAATATAAATATAAAAAAAGGCACAGACCACACAAACGTTGATGTTAATGTTTATGTCCTAAATGTAGAGTTACAAACACTATAAAACAATAGATCAAAATGACGTTCCTGTAGAACACTCAATGTCTGACTCATTAATTCTTTTGAAGCACAGCCTCCCAAAAGTTTTATGCAAAAAGGGAAACAAGGATTTTTTTTTTTTATTATTAATATTAAACAAAAGCTCTAAATTATAAAGGAAGATTCTTTGGCATGAAACCCGACAATAAAGATTTTCCAACTACCAAAGGGGCAGCGACCAGTACGACAAAGACCAAAAAGACACTATAGAATAAGATACCATATCCTATCGCCGCTCGTTTACGTTCCTTTTTTTGTTTGGCAGTCCAGATATGAGCCCTAATCTGTTTCGAAGGTCTAAGCCAAAACAACATGAGCGAATGAACCGAGTTGATGTAAGGAATCAGGATGAAGATAGACAAAAAGAACAAGATGAGATGAGCTAAGAGGAAATCAGTAGCGAATTCTGTCATCTCGATGATCTTGCAGACGAATTCACGTGCAGGTTGAGAGATCGCGTGCCAGCCTAGACCACGGCCGTACCATTTTCCTGTCCACCAACCCCGGTTGACCTCGTCATGTTTGAACTCACGTGTGAGACAGAGGACGGTTAAGAGCTTGAGTACGAAGCGTTGAATACTACTGATCGCCACCAGACCGAGAGCGACATGCATCAGATTCCATTCCTCGAGCACAAAGAAGACTTCAAATATCACGATCAGATTGATGACAGACCAGCCGTGGGCTAGAGCGGCCATGACCGAACCAAACTTGTTCATCCAGAGACTAAGCACACAACCGATACCGACCGACATACCAAAGAACATCATCAGGCCGACCATGTTAAGCAGGATGGGTGCGAGGGCAATCACACCAATACGGATAAGGCCACTAGGACCTGTCGAGGGAAGAGTTGGATCGGTGGTGTCAAAGGATTTGATGAATGTGTAAGGAATCGTGCAGAGAATGGCGTACAACAGGGGTGAGATCACTTCGGATAGAATCATGGCCGTTTTATTAGCTCGTGGAATGTCTGCGATGCTATTGGTAGCCTCGGTTGCCTTGCTGCGTTTGTAGCCGGTGATACGGGCACGAGAGGCACGGGTATGGCTGATCCAGGAATTGGCATGTGTTTTTGAATTACCTCGAGACATCCAACGGATGAATTCTTTATAGTCCACGAAAAAGTCCACGGGCGCAAACTGGTTTGGATTGAACACAAAGGGAGAGATGATCAGGGCAACAACCGTAAACCAAAAATAGATCAGATGTGGAATCCAATAGGCCAGGGAAGCAAAGAGCATTATCAGAAAATTACGCGCGCCCACGTAGATACTCGGGCCAGTGAATCGAGAATAGAGTGTGGCAAAGGATATACGTGAGGTGGCAAAACCACGGCCGGTACCGATATAGCGAGCACCACCATAGACCAAGTTTTCTAGCACTGAATTAGTATAGATCTGAGTTACAAAGATTTCAAAGAGTGGGGACAAGGAAGCAAAGTGTTTTCCAATACGCGTCAGACTTCTCCAGAATCCTTTTTCTGTAAGTTCTTGCAAGAACAGGGGCAAGAAGGCGACCAAGAATACAGCAACAATAGACAGAATACAACGTTTGACCCAGTCATAGATAGGCACCAGGTTATAACATCCTAAGGGAATCAGTGGAGCATCTTCAGGAGCATCAGCATTGTATTCACAGATCGTGAGTGAAGCACCCATTGCACTGATAAATAAAGCAGCCAACATAAATATTTGGACAGAAAGCATGATAAAGATGTTATTCAAGTGAAAACCAGGATGAGCGTAATAAAAGGTCAGGAAACGATCCAATGGAAGTTGTGTGCCAATATAATAGTATTCTCTAGACAACATCTGTTCACCCATGCCTGTACCAATCTTGGTCGTAAAGTTCAAAATGGAGCCAAAGCCGAGATCACGACCTTTACCACACTGGAAATACTCTGTATGCTTTATACGTCCACCTCGGATAAACGAGTTCATGCCTGCGTAAATATCCTCATTCAAGTGAAGACCCTTTTGAGCCTTGGAAACACCACCACGCGTGTTCATATAAATAGCGTTCAAGAAATCCGGATGTCCATAATGCAGCTTACCACCACTCTTGGCCATGATTCTCTGGGTTAATGTACCGAACGTTTGTTCTTTACCAGCAGCTACATCACCCAAAACACCTACGTTTTCTGAAAAAATGTATTCACGTGCACCAACAATAGCCACAGGCGAGGCTTGATGCTTGACATATCCAGAAGAATAAGGTGACTCTTGTACAGGTTCCAGCACTTCGAATTCACCCAAGACGTTTCGGATCTTGAGACATTCCTCCAAGTAATTGTCCTGGTTAGCATCAATCAACTGTAAGAATTCACCGCGATAAAAGATGATGGCATGATTTTGGTTATCGGATTTACCATCACCCAAGATGGGATTACCAGGTAAGCGAATACGGAAATAAGGCTTACGTTTACCGTTTTCCATTATGGGAGAATGTCCATCAATCAGAGCAGAATAAAACGTAGTTTCGCCACCCTCGATTTCGGAGGGGGCCTCATCCACATAAGCCACCTGAAGATCCGGAAAGGCCTTGAAGAGAAACTCGGAATCCTCTGATTCAGTTTTAGAGAACTTGGCATAACGTTGCATGGCAACCAAAAACTTGAACTTGGAACGCGAAAGTACGTCCAGATCCTTTTCTAGCTTGTCCTTGTTGCTTTGGTATGCCTTGACTTGATCCGAACTTTCCACACGATAGAGCAACTTAATGGCCTTTTTGTAATTCATGAATCCAGATACGGTGCGATAGAGGGTCTGTGCTCTGAGGGAAGCCCAGATACGGGTTCGGAGTGTATATTCTGGTTTGGAGTTCTTGAATCCGATACAGTAAAATGGCAGATCGTCGTTTTTGGGAAGCTTCTTGATCTGACTGTCTTGGAAATCAGAATCATGCAGTGTACTTGAAGTGCCCATGCTCTTTTCATCATCGCTGGCAAGAATTTTGGTGTCCTTTACAAAGTTTTCCCATTCGTTTGGATGTAGTTGTTTGAGATATTCTAATAAAGTGACACGAGTGTTGTTGTCTTCTTCACGAATAATTTCTCGAAGTGATAATAGGATCTTTTCACCATAATGGGGCTAATATATATAAAAAATGAGTGATATGGTAGAAACACTCAAGAACTTACAGTTAATACAGTGAATGTTGGCATACATTGGACCGGATGAGGGGCAGGCATGGGAGTAGTCAAACTTTGAGCAAAGAAATGAATACGTCTTTCAGCTTCTCCTCCCTGAGGAAAGTATTCGGTCTTGAACGACGTGTCTTCTTGAGAGACAAAAAATGTAGGCGATCGAAGATTACGTTGACCATCCAGTGGATTGAGTTCCTATTGAGATGTATAAGTCTAAATTATACAAGACAATGTATTTTTTACCTGTTGATAGAGCATGCGTTGTGCGTGATCTGCTGTGATCAAATGTTCACGATACATGGTAAGCACAATGGCGTTCCAGATCTGAGAGCATAATAACTTTGGCTTGTCATTGATATGGATGTCAGTGGTCGCCAGCAACTTGACAAATATTCTCTTGGGCAGTCTACAAAAGATATTTCTCCAGGGGGTCCATATGGAGATACCGAGGTAAAAGGACCTCGCCACAGAAAATACTGTATTCCAGATAATGTACCACAGATAAGTGTCTAAGAAGTAGAGAACGAGATCCATCAAGAGCATAATGAAAATTGTGATACGAGGCATTTGTTCACAGAGCATGGTACCAATAATACGGTCATTACAGTTCGTCACCTTCATCTTACTGATCACTTTGAGAGGATCTTTGAAGGAAAGTGCCAAGAAAAAGTAAGATTCCAACAGTTTGCAGGTAAATACACATATCCAGAGACAAATGGACATAATACGGTCAATCTTCTTAAGCGGTGCAAAGTTGGAAGTAAACACTTCATTTGCCAGTTCTACACGCGTATGCTTTTTTTTTCTCTCAAACAGATTTGCAGGTGGGACGATGGCTAGAAACAAGGTAGTGGCTACACTAATCAAGAGCTGTACCACAGACACCGTCTTAGATATCCAACTCAGACGATCAATCACCAGACAATAAAAGCTAGGGCCTGTGTTAATGACCATCAGGACTAGCAAGAAGGACACACGGCGCACGAGATGTTTTGATTTTCCCCAGGAAAACGGAAGGTAGGCCAATTCAGCACAGGACCCAATCAGAACCAGCAGACAGGCCACCATACCACCGAGAGCAACGATTGATATTTGAACAGACACTTCTTGATCAGAAATCTCCTTTTCTGTGTCCAGGTAGATCGAATAAGCATTGGCTGTGATATAATACCAAAAGGTAACAATGTGTATCACCCACACTCTTGAGAAGTTGACCGAGGCATGCATCCAAGTACGCTTTTCCTTGTATGTCTTCTTGAATGTCTTATCCCAGTTCACATCCTTTAGAGCACCATATCTCTCATGCGGCGGGAGTTTACCTAGAGTACGCGTTCTGTCATCAGCAGAGACAATGATTTGGTCATAAAAGGTCGGATACCAAAAGAATTGATTCACATCATCATAGCCAATTACCCGATCATGATCGCGTTCTCTTTTCACATATCTGCCATCCTTCAATACATAAGTCTGGTCTCTAAAGAACCGATAAAGAGGACTGATGATTGTATCCAAAAAGGAACCCTCCGCCACGTCCGGCTTTGTCCCCGGATGCGTATAATAATCCGACGCCATCTTGTAAATAAAGCACAGGGTCTCTGGCGTATAGCGTACAGGAGCCGCCTCACCCCATAACAACAGATAGAGGGCGAGATCCCGTGTCTTTTCGACATTTGTCAACTTTTGCATTCTCAACAGCCATTTTTCTTGATGTCTCGACAACAGCTCTTGTTCGTCACCTATATCTTTGGCTAGGATTTTTTCCTCTTCGGTCTGATCATAGAGATCCATCTGGGAGGCAAAGAACCATTTTCGATAGTTGGAGTTTTCACCACCGATATAGTCCGCATGAAGGCTGTCCAGAGCGACTTGAGGAATCAGACGAGAAGCGCGCGAATCCAGCATGGTCATGAGATGCTCTATTATGTTTTTGACACTATCTGCTTGAAAGCCAAAGGCCTTGGCCAGGCCATCAAAGATTGAATGGACCTGTTTGAGTGTGATTGGGATCTGGGCTTCGGGACCCCAAGATGGATAAGGTGAGTCTTTGGTGGCATATCCGTTGGCCTGAGGGTTTAAGGGCTGACTGCCGATAGAGCTATGACTTTCTCCCGGTAGTTGGCTACCCTTATATTTCGTGTTGGCCAAGAGAGCCATCATAGAGTCAGCAGAGGATGCATATTTTGCATAGCGTCCGTCATCGCCATCGGCAAGTGAAGCCAAGATGTCTATATCGTATGCGTCTTGATTTGGTTGCATTGTGCTGGATGAAGTGCCATAAATGTTCTTTCGTTGTCTATGGCTCAGTGTCTCAAAGGACGATGTGTATGTTTGGTTTTTTTGTATATTTTTTATAATGTTATCTATACAATCGTGTGAGCTCTCTCTCTCTTTCTCTCTTTCTCTCTCTTTGTGTGTGTGTGGGCGTGTATGTGTGTGTATACCAAGTGCTTACCTTCTGAGGTGGGTTGAGTAGGTATATTCATGTGGATAGTAGGTGAGGGTAAGTCTAGATTATCTTGATCGAGACGGTTTGTGTTGAAAGTTTTATTTTCAGTAGAATCATCCACAGTACTAATAAGAAAATTGTTAGCTAAATGAACTGTTTCTAGTATCTTGTCATTTACTCTGTATAATATGCGCGAATTTCTTCTAAATCTTTTGGGTGACTTTCAATTTCTTCTGATCTGTCATTTGTTGTGGTCTTTGCTTGGTCAGTAAGACCTTCATCTTTATGATCCGCTGGATCTTTGTCAGCCATTTGCTTTCTTTTCTTTTCTTTTTTTTTTTCTTTTTTTTTTCAATAAAGTAGAAAAAGAATACAAATATTTCAACAAAAAAAATAAAATAAGATGTACAACAATATTTTATGAAAGAAAAAGAGTTAAAAGAAAATGTGTTCTTATTATTTGTTGATAAGCTGTAACGCGGTCGTATTTGAAAGATATTGAAATATGTGGAACTTTCACTTTTTTGTTCTTTCCCCGAGATAAGCCTCCTTCCACCCCTAGACATGTGTTATTCAACTTTTTGAGTACAGAAAAAAAAAAGAAAAAAGAAAAAACACCCAATATGCATGATAGATCTGGATTTTTGAAGGTTTTGATCAACTTGTCAAAAGATTTTCACAAAGAAGAAAAAGTATAAAAGAATATGAGATAAGCAAAATGTATGTTTGAAACATTCATGAGTGGTTTATATTGTCTTTTTGACTGTCGTTCTTACGAATCGACTTTTTTTCTTTTTTATCTTCTTTACGTCCGCTTATAGAACAAATTCACTGCAAATTTCATATTCTTGAGCTGCTTCCCTGCCTAAGTTTGAAAAACCGAACATTTTCTAAAGCTGATAGGATTTAATTTAAAAACTTTTTCAGATTATCCTTCGTTAACATTATTTATTAGATATTGATGAATAATAATCACGAAAGGGTTTATTTGAAGAAATATTTTTCAAGTAAATGTAAGTGCTCAAGATTTCAAAGATTTAAGTTTAAAAGCACCATAGACATCTGGCTTTCTAGCTTGGGAATGCTTCGTGTATCTACCTTACCATCATAAAAAACATGTTAGCTTTACCTCCACCTCCGCTTGCCTGATATTAGGTGCATCAGCAACCTCAAAGAGCTGAAATGGGGTCAGTGAAAAAAAAAAAAAAAAAAAAAAAAAGGACGATATTTTAGAATGTGAAGCCTACTAACTATTGACTAAAACTCATTTCAATCCTCAGTTCTAGCAAGTGCAGTGGGATCATAAACCAAGGAAAATATTTTCTTAGTATTCTTCAGAAATCTCTGTATTCCTGGAGGGTTGGTAAGATAGTTCGTAGTGATATAGCTGTAATGAACGGATTGATCTTCTACTCTCTTCAAGATCTTGAAATAAATACAACATGTTAGAATATCTATCAACAGGTGTTATGTACTATAGTATAACACTCCGGAAATCCTTCTTTGTGTATGTGATTTATAGAAATAAGGGCGTCAGAATAGATCTTCTTACAATCACTCTTGTACTTTGCCATGGAAGCCAAGATATTACTGCCGGCAAGGCCCATAACCAGTAGCAATTCCTTGGGTTTCTTTGTTTATGCCAAACCGTCCGACTTGGTTGGTCCTATAGTATCATGGCATACTTCAATCCTATTCGAATGCTTACTAAAGAGAGAAAAATAAAAATAAAAGAGCCTTTTTATTTGTATTCCTTATTCATAAAATAAGAAACGTGACCAAACAAGGACTTCTAAATTTGATTTGTGTAAATATTAAAGTCTTACTTGATTTCCTTGGTAATGACTGATAGTGAATTTGGATCTGAATATTTCTCAGGTTGACAACGATGTAAAGATCTGAACATAAAGTCGATTTCATTATTTCCCAAAACACAGTATGAAACATTGGATCATAAGCTCATTGTTTCAACCAAACTGTAGTATAGTACTCAGGCTTGATGTTCACAACAAGTCAGATACCAAATTATCTACTCTTTGGTGTGTATCGAAAATAAAGATAATTTCTATGGCCTGAGTGTTCAAATGAATAGCCTCCTAAGCGGTATTTGCTATTCTTATGGCGTTTTCGCTGGCAATATGTCTCAATTCTCTCTAGCAGAGGAGCTGCTTGCTTCCGGTCTTCTCCAGTATTTCTGGCATGCTTTTCGAAATTCGATGTTGATATCATTGCGTGTCCAGGTGATAGTGAATTAGTAGTCTTGTGTAATTACTCAATGAAGATTTACTTTAAATGCATCAAGCAGCTTATGCACCTGTTTGTTGCAAGTTCGATTACCCGCTTTGAGAAACTTATTGGGGGTGTCTTTATAGCTTATATTGGTCTAAATACAGTCCAAGAACCTTGTATTGGCGTATTTCTCATAAGAGAGGTTGTAGAATAAGAGTTATATTTTGCTTTATAAATAGAGACTGAGATTCAAAAATCACCCCCGGAAAGGAGTGAAGGCGAGGCAGGGGAGTTAAGCCACTGTTTTATTACCTTTTAGCATAATCTCTCATATTCTTTTTTTTTTTTTTTTTTTTTTTTTTTTTTTTTTTTTTTTGCTTTTTATATTCGACATGTTTAATAGATCAGCCTTTAGATTTCAAAAGACAGTAGCAAGTGCTTTAAAGAGAGCTTATACCACAGAACAACCTTCTGCTAAAAACTTAGCCGAAGAAGCCTTGGCTCAAAAGACAGGTGCTCCTAAAAAAGTTACTCTTCCTAAAGGTGACCAAAAGCCCAAGAAAGCAAAAAAGGGTAATGACAGTGGTATGAAAGAAGCTGCTTTAGTAGGTGGTGCCTTGACAGGATTTTCTCTTGGTGGTTTATTTTATTTCGGTAATTATTCTTTTTTACTTTTTTTTTTTTTCTTCTGACAATTCTATTAGGACGCCCTTTTGAAGGTGAAAGAGAACAAAAGGTATAGAAATATATATATATATATATATATATATACATAACAGTTATTGATGCTTATAAACAGTATGTGGAAGAAAATGCAGTCGCAGCAGCATACCATCGTTGTATAGACCGATTCAATGAATTTCAACAAAGCATGAATGACCCCATGTGGGATAAGCTTCTTCCTGAACCTTTACCAGAGCCATACCGTCGCCCTTATACACTTGTGATCAATTTGGATGAAACACTAGTTTATTCTTACTGGGATAAGGAGCATGGCTGGCGTCATGCCAAGCGACCTGGTGTCGATTATTTCCTTTCTTACCTTTCTCAATTCTATGAAATTGTCATTTTCACTTCTCAACCTGCTATGGTAAAAGACTCACGAAAAGAAAAAGAAATTGAAAGTTTCATTTCTATAGAATGCTGCACCCGTTTTAGATAAATTGGATCCTTATCAATATGCTATGTACAGACTTTACCGTGACGCGACACGTTATGTGGATGGAAAATATGTGAAGGATCTTTCACACTTGAACCGTGATTTGAGTAAGGTGATCATTATGGATTCCAACCCTCAATCATTCTCTTTACAACCCGAGAACGGAATCCCTTTGAAGCCTTGGAACGGAGAGCTTAAAAACAATGGTCTTTTAGAATATATTCCTTTTCTGGAAGGTAAAAAAAATAACAAATTGACATTATCCAACTATTATATTAGCAATTGCCCTGACAAATCCCGCCGATGTTCGACCTATTATGAAAAGCTTTGAAGGAAAACATATTCCATTAGAATGGCATAAACGTGAAGAGGAAATGAACAAAATGCATAGATTGCAATGGGAAGAAGAACAATCCAAAAAGAAGACAAAACGTAATTTGGGTTCACTTTTGACAGGTGCAGCCCAAGCCGAAGTAGAAGGCCCTCCTCCTACCTATTTGGAACAGATGAGAAAGCATGTCAGAGAGACATTTGCAACAGAATTCCAACAACAAAAGAAATTCCAAGAGGAAGCTATGCAACAAGATATGGAAAGACAAATGGAAATGATGAAGCAAATGAAGATGTCTGTTTGGGAATTAATGACCCAAGCTGCTTCGGTAAAAAAACAATACATCTAATAAAGACTAACGATTATTTAGGGTCAACCTATTGCTCCTCCTATGCCTGAAAGCGAACAACCACCTCAACAGCAATAAATAGTGTTATTACACCACGACACGCACTTTTTTAGATTTTCCTTATTTGAATGTTTTTCTTTTAAAAGAGAGGGTAGAAAAAAAAAAAAAAAAAAAAAAAAAAAAACACGCCTCAGAATTTTTTATCACAATGCATGTTGCCTAAAGATTTCAGATTATTTTTATTTCAAACAAACGCTTCATCTCACTATGCAAACAGGAAACTAAAATATGCATGTTTAATGATTTAACAACACTAAACCGGATTGCGTTTAACACTTTAAAGATGTTCCCGCGATCAAGAGAATACGCTCATAGAATATGTTCAATGGAAAGAAACTGAGCATGTTGTACTAACAATGTTTATCAAATCGTACCACTATAGTTTTTTTCGGGTGATGATAACAAAAAAAAAAAAAAAAAAAAAAAAAAAAAAAAAAGATGAAGGATCTCATATTGATTAGATTCTATTTTATTGATTAGAACAAAGAAAATGTAAGCCAACTCCTGTTGATAATTGATCTTCATGTAATTTGTTGCGATAAACATACCTTTATGGTGACACTAATTAACGTACATCAATAAAGTTTAATATAGAAACATCCTATGAATTTATATTGTGGAAAGAACATTGCTTTGGATTTTTTTTTAGATATAAAGGGATCGTTAAGCGTGTTATATCTCTAGTATGATCAGCCTATAACTGAATAGATCAGAGTAGGCGGTATTGTTTTCCTAAAATAGATGTTATCTTCTCCTCATTCCCCATGAAACATGAAACGCTTTAGTTTATCCAAAAGAAGAAAATAAAATGCTTGCTAGTCCGGTTTGGAACACAAAGCAAAGACCATCCCACTGTTTGATCACCAAAAAAGGCAAAAGTAGAACCATATGAAAGTAAGGAAAATGAGTATAAGCATAAGTGTGAGTGAGAAAAGTACAAACAGGGCCTGGGGAAAATATGAACTTAATTTTAATCAAAAATAGTAAAATTAAAGATTAATAATTCACGCAATATGCACGCATACACACATACACACACACACACACACACAAAAGCTCGGAAGTATCCCGCCTTGTAATCTTACCATGATGATGGGCAGGAAACATTCGAAGATCAGGAACCACTAAGAAAAAAGATGGCCACTGCACAAACTAAAAAAAAAAATGATGCGCTTCTGTGCATAAAGTGCAAAAGGAAAGGAAAGGAAAAAAAATATATTGTAGTTCTTGGTAAAAAATAGAGCAGCAAAAAAAAAAAAAAAAAAAAAAAAAAAAAAAAAAAAAAAAGTGATATCTTCTATTCATTTACAATGGAAAGGAAAAAGTTGTTAAATTTTAATCTTGAATGCGCGCCAAAATAAAGTTCACACTGCATATTCAAAGCTTCGTACATGTTTCTTTTTCTTCTTTAAAAATTAGTGTTGTAATGTAAACAGATTTTTTAATGTGCCATCTTCGTCAATCGATTAAACCACGTCATTGAACTAGAAGGCGTTTCTAGAGATATTAAACTAGGAAACACCTGATTCTTTTTTTTTTTTTTTTTTTTTTTTCTATAACTTTTTATTTTCCTTCTTTCTTCTCTTTCTTTCAATTCAATTCCCCTTTTTCTTTCTTTCTATGTACACCGTCCCCAATAGCATGACTTCAGCCTCTAAAATACATAGTCCTATTGATCCATCTTGGATTCAATCGTCATCCAGTTCATGTTTCCCAAAGAGTAACCAAGAGACAAAACAGAATAAAACAAATGCCAGTTCTTCCACCAACACACCGCCTACATTGGTTGATATGAGAGTAGAAAAGAATACAGAAGGAAAGCCACCATATTCTTATGCTACATTGATCAAATACGCTATTGAACGTAGTACTGGCAACAAACTGACACTGAGTCAGATCTATCAATGGGTGATTGACCATTATCCATATTACGGAACAGCAGGCTCCGGTTGGAAGGTAAAGTGTGACAAAGGATGTGGTGATTGTATAAATCACCAAGGGGTTACGGTGTAACTAACGTATGCTCTTTTTTAGAATTCAATCAGACACAACCTATCGTTAAACAAGTGCTTTGTTCGTGTTCCTCGCCCTGTGAATGAACCAGGAAAAGGCTCTTACTGGACAGTGGACCAATTTGCACAGCCAAATGATCTCAAGACCAAGGCAAATCGTAGCAAGAGACCGAGTGGCGAACTTAATAGAGCCTACAGTGATTCTTGGTCAAACAATCGCAGATCTCTCTCGTCCGATGCAGGCGCCATGCGTAATTACTACAACCATCCCTATGGCTATGAAAGAACTTTTGGTTATCCCAACTATCATCGTCATGAAGGAGGCTGGTTACCTGGTAGACCCAACTCTACAGTCACTTATTCACTACCACCTTCAGCTATAAATCACATGAGAAATTATGAAAGTTTTTATGATATCCGTAACCAATACCAAACCACACACTTTTACTCACACCGACAATCTTGTCCTGAATTGAATTCGACCAACACATTTGAAACAAATGTGCCTCCTTTTCCTATTCAACAATCCGATGTGTCACCAGCATCATGTGATAAGGAGATGTACGCCAATCCTGGTATGTTAAAGAACACATACGATCAGCGCGCTTCCAATGAAACAAAACATTTCTATAACAACCAGCAACGAGATACTCTACCCTCACCTACCTTGTCTGTCCATACGTCATCGCCTACTGATAACAACTATACACTCTCATCATCACCTTTGGAGAATTCACCCACCCATGGTTCAATGAAATCACCTTTTTATAGCAACTGCCTTGATATCATGGCTAATAATCAAAAACAATCCAATGAAAGCATTGACTCCTCATGTTCTTCCTCACCACATCTATCTTCCAATAGTCTCTGTCAACCATTTTCCGATTCTCCAAAATTTTCTGAACTCATGATTTCTGAAAAAAATCAACAAGAATCTAATATGATCGCGTCTGATGAAAGATTCAACTATCAAGCATTGTAAAACATTATACACATTTTTTTTAAAAAAAAAGTCCATCCCCACCTCTCACTCTATATATTTTATTCATATAAATAAAGAATTTATATCATCTCTTCACAAGAAACTTTCAACATGCATTGGCTTCTTTAATGTTTACATTCCTCTTATTTATAGCTTATAAGGTAACCTTGTGTTCAATAATTTTTTTTTTCTTGCATCTATGTTTATTTGATACTGTGTTTCCAGTCTCAATCTACCGAATGTTTGAAAACTCCGTCCACTTTTTTTGAAAAAAAATTGATCACTTCTGTGAAGTTGAAGACCAATTAAAAATGATGACTGGTTCATATAATGAACCTTTAGTGCATCGTACAGCAATGTCATTGTTCACTCCTAAAAAGAAACGAGAAAGAAAGAATCAATCTGATTTTCTTTCTGTTTTCGACTTATCCCAAAAAAATAAAAAATAAAATAAAGTGTCTCAAATTTCTTTATAAATCATACAAAAAAAAATTACAATCGTACTAATTAAGAGTAAAATCCTGTATCAAGTCTTTTCTTATGCGCTTGCATAAAGAATAGTTGTAAATGTTAGTTTGGCCAAACTACTTGTAAAAGCTGGGCAAATTATTTTGAAGAATTCAGGCAAATTAACTTCCAGCATTTGGACAAACTAATTTTTATTGCTGGGAAATTCAACTTTTCAAAAAAGTGGGCAAAGTTTTTAAGCATTCAGTAGATTGAGACTGGAAGCACAGTAAACACTATTGTATCCATTTTTGTTATTTGAAAGGGTCCCACATGTATTTTTTTTTTTCTGACATATCCCGAGGAAATTAATGAACATACAAAAATGACCGTTATGTAAAAGAGACGAATTTAGCCAAAATACGAGATTTTGTTGCATGGCCTAAAATATTACAACATAATTTTGGTAAATTACCTTGTCAGTTTCCTTCCATACACTCAACATCATATAAATTATTTTCACCATAGTCACGGTTTTGAACGGGCTCATCAACGTTCGAACTGCAACTCACAAAGACTTTTTCACAGAGACACTTCATCAGCTTTTTTACTTGCAAATTTAAAGGCCGTTTCACAGTTAACTTCTTCTCATTTGATATCAAGTCCTCTGTAACCAGCTTTCACGCGTAACCAATTGTTAAAGTTTTGTTAGCTATCTTTCCGAACTTCTTAATATTTGATATGTCCTTCTACATAAAATCTAAGGAATAGTTATTAGAGAAGATCTCAACCACTAACACTTGTTACCTCTCAGCTCATCTTTAATTAAGTTTATTGCTCTTCCTTTCTTCCTCTTCTCTTTTTCATTCGCATTTGTTTAGTAACTTTCCATGACCCATCTTTTTCGATCCAATCATTCAATTGATCCGAGGTGAAAAATATATCACTAAAATACCCCGAACTATCTCAAACATACTAGCTTCATTTGTAAATCTTTTATCGGTAAAGTCTTGAATTGGTTCAGGTGGCATGTTCAGCTTCACCGCTTCTTTTGGCTGTAGTACAAACGCTTCTGTATCTTCAAATTCTTCTTCCAGAAAAAAGACCAGATCTTTTTGAGCGCGTTATAGATTTGCTTTTTTTTTTTTTTTGTTTTTTACTTCATTGCACCTTCAGTTTTGTATAGCACCACGGCCCCATATTAGATCTTCTTTCCCCTATAGCAAATAGCAGTGAAGGACCCTCATTCACCGAAGTCAAGGGGTATAGGTTACGCTACTCAAGATTTCCTAAACTCCTTATGTTTCCTTCGTAATCTCTTACCCCATAACGTAGCACACAGCTTCTTTCAACATTTTATTTTAAAAAGAAACGGAGTTATAGCGATTTTTAAGAACCTTCGTTTGAGTCGTCTGATTGGTCATTAGAATCTGAAATCCGGACCGGCATCCATTCGTACACCCCATAACGACAAACATAATCCCCTCTTTTCATTGATCATTTCAACATGAACTCTGCTGCTCGCGATGCTGATTTACGAAGACGTTTATTACAAAGACAGAATCAGATAGCCAATGAACAAAAAACACCAGAAACACCTGCCTCTCCTCGACCCACGGCATCTAAACAATCTAATCCTGTTGAGCTCCAAAGAAAAAAAAGGAAATTCCAGAAACTTCGGTTTTTTTTATACCAACTTGATTCCGAACTTGAGAAAACATTAACAAGAAAAATATGTTTATTGGGAGCAGTAAAACAAAAAAAAAACTCAAATATATGAATAGCAACTAAAAAAAAAAGTTATCAATTAGACAAAGGAAAACTTTTTATCATCGAAATGTACACATGTGATTACACACTCAAAACTAGTTCCATCAAAAAAGTAACTCATTAACGAACTTTTTTTTTTTTTTTAACACACTCGTTAGTAATACAGCATCTTCGGACACCATCATTCAAAATGCCAAAAAGTTGAACCTTGAAATATGGCCTTTTGAAAGTGCCTTAAACCTCATGAACGTCCTTATGGAATCCTCTGCTGCAAATGCAAAGGCACACGAAACAGCACAACGAGACGAGAAAAAATCTAACTTTGTTGAATTTACCGGATATTATCTCATGGTAGAGGATGCGACTCAGGTACATTGCCCTGTCATGATTAAAGAATATAGCAAGGAGATAAACGCCAAGCCTCAACTCATACCTTGGCCCACTATGAGAAGAAAACGTAGAGCTCGTCCACAAGATAATCAACCACAAGATAATCAACCACAAGATAATCAACCACAAGATAATCAACCACATGAAAATCAGCCACAGCAGCAACCTCTGGAAGGAGAACACGAACTTGAAGCTGAAAATCAAACTGGAGAAAACACAGTGTTTAAAAAAAGGAAAATACAGGAACAGGAAAGCAATACCACAGATATGAATGAGAAGTTGCCCAACAAACCAGATGAAAATGGCGACAAGGCCGATGTGGTTGATAATAAGCCGAACGTCACAACCAAAACAATTGCTGACAAAATCGATACCAATAAAGTCCAGGCGGATGAAGACAAGGCGGAAGCTAAAAAGCTGAGACAAGAGCAAGAGAACAATATAGCTAAACGAAAAAGAAATGTGGACTTTCAATACTGTGAAAACTGTAACGAAAAATTCACTTCATTAACAGAGGTAATAATTTAAAGAAATGTGTTATTCTGATTATCCTATTTAGCATGTAAAAACACCAAATCATACTGCATTTCTTAAAAGCGTTGATAATTTTCTTGAATTAGAACGATTGTTGAAAAGTGTTAAAAGGCCATAGAATACCACAAACCCACGCATATAAATAAATATACATACTATTTCATTTGAATAAAGCATTTTTTTTCTTTTTTCTTTTTTCTTTTTTCTTTTTTTTTTTTTTTTTTTTTTTTTTTTTTTTTTTTTGGTTTCCTCAAAAGGCACTGAGTAAGCCAAATTTAAATACTCAAATACAAACACATACAGTTAGCTAGTGGACATCGGCTTTGTTACCAGAAAGAAGACGAAGGATGTGGTGGCTACCCTGCCCCTGGTGTAGATTGTTTCTCTAAATCAAGACCTCTTCATGGACGCCTACTCCAAACAAGGATTTATGCTCGCTTATGAAATATAAAGAAAAAGAGATTATCTCAAGGTTTTTTTTATTGTAACTTTAAAATAAAGAGTGGCTAGAAAGACTTCTCTTTCCGGCAGTAAAGCATTGTCAGCCAAATCATTATTATTTTCACTTGATATTTCGCTATCATTGTCAAAAGTACTCGAGGAGTTCTTTAATCCAATTTGTTTACCTTCTGTTCAACAGAAAAGCAATGTTCAAAAAGATTTGACCAAAATTGAATGAGGAGCGTCTGCTCAACTCATTAATTTAAATAGTAGTTTTCAATTTTTTAACAAAAATCGTATTCGACGCAGGTAAGCTGAATCTCTGGATCTCAAAGTAGCCATAGACTTTGCCACAGCCATGGAGAACAACTTACAAAAGAAGTCTTGGTGTACCCTACACAGGGATTAATGAAACATTCATACAAACTACAAAAATCGGGGTAAAACTTGATTGAAAAAGAATAGACTTGAAAGGCTTATGGCTATAAAGGATTGTATAATTTCATCATTGATAGCATTTTCTCAAAAACAAAAGATATATGATATAAAGAGATTTCTTAATAAGTGATCAGCGAGTGGTATTATCCAAATTAATAGTGATTTAACAAATATGTTTTAATAATTAACAATAGTCAATTTATATAATCATAATTCTTCCTTTACTTGGCTCAGGCCTATTGGCAAGAGTAACAAAATACCTGTTATGCAAAGTTGGTAGTGTTAAAAGGCCGAATCCTGTGGCCAGTGATCCGGGTAACCTGCGTCAAATAAGAGAGATCTATTATTCTTTGTATTAATAACTTGTATGTTTTGTTTTACTTTTGAGCTATAAATTCATCTCCTTTATTTTAACTTTTGCATTATTTTTTCATCATTTTCGAATAAAGTATAACCATCACCAGCCATTCAATATCACACGTTTATTTTTTACCAAGACATTGGTAAAAAAAATACCGCACCAATAGCCATTACGTCATTTTTCCCAACAATGAAAAAAAGGTAAATTTTTTATTTTTTTTACTCCTTTTATTTGTTTTAATAACATTCTAATGAACCAAACGCCTGATGAACCTTCAAAGTCTATGAGACCACCTAGAATTCCAGGTCGGTCTGTCTTACCACCCATGAGTCGTTCTTCACCTTTACAGACCAAAGCAAAACCCGGAAGGATGGGTAAACCAGGATTGAACTTATCCCAGTTGGGTCTCAAACAAGAACCTACACCTTTTGCCAACTTTTCCAAATACGTGTAAGCGGAACTTTGATAACAATAAATTATTAAGAATATATAGTGATCCTTCTGGAAAACTCAATTTTGCTGGAAAGGCCATTATTCATGCGGACGGTGTTAATTTTAGTAACGGAAATAGCTTTGCCATCAAAATGGATGATTTGATTTTACAAGAAGAACTCGGAAAGGGACAATACGGTACTGTACAAAAAGTAAAACATCGTGTGACAAATGTGACAATGGCTATGAAGGTAATACACGATTGTTTTAATCAAGAAAAACGCTCATTTTTTTTTAAAGGAAATTCGATTAGAATTAGATGAAACAAAATTACATCAAATATTAATGGAGTTAGATATCTTGCATAAAAGCTCTGGAGAATATATCGTGGAATTTTACGGCGCCTTCTTTATTGAATCTTGTGTCTATTATTGTATGGAATACATGGATGTAGGTTCTCTTGATAAATTGAATGGCGATGGTGTACCTGAAGATGTGTTGGCAAAAATTGCCACTTCGGTAAGATTTTTTAATCATATATTAAACTAACTATTATTGCAGATGCTGAAAGGATTAAAGTTTTTGAAAGACGAACTCTCAATCATTCACAGAGGCAATAATATAAATAACTTGTGATTTTTATTTAACATTCGATTAGATGTAAAGCCTACAAATGTATTAGCTAATAAGCAAGGGCAAGTCAAGTTGTGTGATTTTGGTGTATCAGGGCAACTAGAGAAATCGTTAGCAAAAACAAATATTGGATGTCAAAGTTACATGGCGGTAAAAAAAAAAAAAAAAAAAAAAAAAAAAAAAAAAAGCTGAGGGCATAAAATGGATGACTAACCAATTAATACGAACAGCCCGAACGCATAAAGGCAGCCAACACGTATTCAGTCTCATCAGATGTTTGGTCATTGGGTGTCTCACTTGTAGAAATAGCCGTGGGTCACTATCCTTATAAATACGACAATATGTTTGCTCAACTAAAAGCAATTATTGATGATGAACCACCTTCTTTGCCTTCCGAAACGTTTTCCCCCGAAGCGTGTGATTTTGTATCTGCTTGCCTTCACAAGGATCCACGTAAAAGGCCTTCTTATGCAGAACTATTAGATCATCCATTCATCAAAAAGTATGAGGATGTGAATGTTGATATGGCCAAGTGGGCCCAAGATGCTTTCGAAAAAAATCAAAAAGCATAAACGGATAAAATGTCTTTTTTCTCAAAAAAAAAAATAAAATAAAAATAAAGCATAGCTCCCTCAAAGAGCATATACCACAAAATTCCATGTAACAAAACTTACGTATCTTACATCCTTATCGTATTTCATCAAACGAAAAAATTAGTTTATATTCACTAAATTAATTACCATCCCTTCCCTCCCCTCTTTTTTTTTTCTTTGTACCAAAAAAAAAAAAAGAAAAAAAATCGTCATTATCAATTTAAAACTCTCATCTTTCGTTGATCAACGCTTGAATGTATCTTTTTTTTTGAAAAATTTGGTCAACAATTGGCCCTATTATTTGGTGGGACCGGGCATTTAAAAATTGAAAAATGGTGGGGGGGCAGAGAGAACCATTTTCTTTTTCAAAATTAAAAAAAAAAGAAATGGGAAATCCTGATGAATGGTTAGAAAAAGTGAAAAGGTGTGAATATCTACCAGAACAAGATATAAAAAAATTATGTGAAATGGTAAGCACTTGTAAAGAAACAAAAAAAAAAAAAAGTTTTTATTCATATTTTGGGTTAGGTAAAAGAATTATTACTTGAAGAATCAAATATACAACCTGTTCGTTCACCTGTTACTGTTTGTGGTGATATTCATGGTAATAACAAATAACAACTTCCAGTAAGCTTATCAAACTAGGTCAATTTTATGACTTGATGGAATTGTTTAATGTTGGAGGAGATGTAAAGGATACAAATTACATTTTCATGGTAAAATCTATTTTTTTCCAAAAAAAAAACTTGTACACTCATCTATTCCACATAAAAAAGGGGGACTATGTCGACCGTGGCCACTTTAGCTTAGAAACATTGACACTTTTATTGGTATTGAAAGCAAAGTAAAGTGAAATTAAAAGTGGAACTTGTGATTGATTTGTAATAGATATCCAGACAAGATTACTTTATTAAGAGGAAATCACGAAAGTAGACAAATCACACAAGTTTATGGATTTTATGGTAAATTTCAGTCCTATGTATAAATAGTGATATTAAAGCCTGGATTTTTAGATGAATGTCAAACGAAATATGGAAATGCCAATGTGTGGAAATATTGCTGTTCGGTATTTGATTATTTGACTTTAGCAGCTGTAAGGATAAAATAGAGATAGGGTTATAATAACAGAATCGGCTAGATTATTGACGGATCCATATTGTGTGTTCATGGCGGGTTATCTCCTGATATCAAGGCATTGGATCAAATGAGAACCATTCATCGTTTACAAGAAATACCGCATGAAGGTTCATTTTGTGATTTAATGTGGTCTGATCCTGAAGATATCGACACATGGGCTGTGAGTCCAAGAGGTGCGGGTTGGTTATTTGGTGGCAAAGTGACGAGTGAAGTAATACCAATAAGAAAGTGCTGTTTTATACAAGTTTTTTAAAAAACAAAATAATGTTATAGTTTAATCACATCAATGGATTGTCATTAATCGCAAGAGCACATCAATTGGTACAAGAAGGTTATAAACATATGTTTCCAAAAGATGAATTGGTAACTGTTTGGTCAGCACCCAACTACTGTTATCGGTGTGGTAATGTCGCTTCTATCATGGAAGTGACAGATATGGGCACAAAGTTCAAAATATTCGATGCCGTGCCTGATCAAGAACGCTTTGCTCCTGTAAGAAATGGTCTCAAAGTGGGTGGCACAGGTGGCCAATACTTTGTATAAAATAGAAATATAAATATTTAAAAAAAAAATAAAAAAAAAAAAAAAAAAACTATTCTTTTCTTTAAAATATGTCAGACGAGCCGAAGTAAACACATTTTGAAAAAGAAAAAAAAAAAAAGATTGCATTAATAAGAAAGTAAAGTTTTCTTAGTCTATTCAAAGCGGCCATGGCTGGTACAGGATTTTCATTAAACGGAATAAACCAAGTAAAAAAGAAACAAAACAACAAAAAAATTAAATGCAAATTTTAGGCATTGAATCGAACTGCAGAACAAACAGCCCAAGCACAACAAATGACAGGTTTGGCATTGGAACAAATTTACAAAGCAAATCTTAAGCTAGGTAAACCCGCCTCCCAAAGTGAATGCCAACCAACTATCATTATCTTTAGAGAGTTATTTAAAAGTAACAGAAACTGGAAAGATCAAGATCGCATTCACCCTTGGAAACTTTTCCCCGTTTCCTGTCACTTCGGCTAAAGGTGTATTAAGTATTGAACACCCCAAAGTAAATTCTTTTGGTTTATTATCGATCGACTTATAACATTAGATGGAAGTAAACTATACAGAAGAAGCTAGTATAATTGACGAAAACAAATTTGAAACACACAAGGCGGAAAATATATTCAGTACCGCGATTGACTTACAACCACGAATGGCATACGAGCAAACGATTGAATTGAAAATTGAAAAAGCAATTCAATGTAATGGAACGATTGAAATCTCAATAGCCAATTTAGCAAATCCCTCAACACCCATTCTAATCAAACATGAATTTGGACTTTATTTAATAGATCAGGTAAGTTGTTATTATCCGACAATGTCTTATTTTGTATTAGCTGACGAGGAATACGATTAATAATGCAAAAAGGAAAGCATTGGACATAAAAAAGACAGAGAAATATCCTTTTAGATTTGTACGTGAGATTATGAATATTCATCCAGCCAAAGGAATAGAAATAGGAATGAAGTGTGAATTCTCTGACCCACAAGTAAAGCATAGAGAGAAAGAGAGATAAACATGATATTTATTTATTTCTAGAATATAATTACAAGTGAAATCATTCAAGTTTCTTTGGATAATAATAGTGTGACGATTGAATTCTGCAGCAATGATGATCACTTTTTGACCATGTTTATTACCGAGTTGAACAGGTTAAATTAATAAAGATTGATGATAAATAGGATCGGCACACATAAAGTGATAGACTAAACCGACTAGACTGGAAAGCAATAAAAGCCGGAAGAGGCGCCATAAATAATTAGATACTATTAGTATATTACTACTATGTTGATATTTAGGTTCTTTTGTCTGTTTAAAGTCGGGCTCTTTCAGGATTAAGGGGTAAGTGACGGCTGGCTTTTGTTGGTTGTAATGATTCTCTGCTAACTTTTCAATGACTTCTTGACTCTTGAGTTGTTGTATTAACGCATCAGCTACCATGGGTGCTCCTGTGTGTTTCAGAAATGTCTCGATTAATTCTTGTAATACACCCTTTTCCTCATTCTTGGCTTGTTCTAATGCTGCCTGTGCCAATTCTATAAACTGGTCCTTTCGTATTGTTAATTCTTCTGCGCTTGAGCAATCTTTGTCTACTCTAAACCGATGACATGAAATACTCTTCTGAAAAGGGAATTTATTTGAATGAATGGAAGCCATAAAAAGATGAAAGTAACACACAGACAAAATTTATTGTGAAAAAAAAAAGAAAAGAAAAATAATGAATTTTATCCAATCAAATGGATCCCCCTTTCCTTCAGGGGGAGACTTGTGTAGCTCTTTTTAAAGTTCATCTCTTTGTACTCTTTTTACTAAAGAGGATGGCTTAACCAACTCGTAATCACCATTCCATTTAGCAAAGTTTACTTCCATTAAACGGTCTTTGAGTTCCTTTAGATAATCCAGATTTTTTTCGTACTTGTTTTGAGATACAATTGAAATGAAAGTGTTGAGTGGTGAATCATTCAAGTTACACCCTGATCTGTCCAAGATAAGTTCCTCAATCTCTGCAGGCGTATAATCCTCACTACAGCGGTTACTATCAACACACAACTAAATATTCTACCTTGAATAGGCGTTGAGTTTAATACCACCTGCAGGTACTCTACAACCCTTTTTCAATTCCTGTTTTAACTCGCTTAGTCCAGACCCTTGAAACTCTCTCCAAAATGTCTGTAAACAAAAATTAGAAAAGAAAATATTTTGAATTATTCACCAACATACAGGAGTAAAGTAAGGTGATATATATCCATCCTTTGATGATGTAGTAAAAAGCATCTTGGTTCGTACACCCACAAGCTCACCATCTCCTTCCCACTGGGCTTGCTCTGGGTTATAATTCACCAATTCTCCAATCGAAGGCCAAGGTCCCTTTTCGTGTTTATAGATAAAGGGACACTAGAAAATATATTACGTTAATTCAAATTCATTTCAAAAGACTTACTTTGAGTTCTACATATTCATCTGTACCAGCTGTCAATTCTGTATGCGCTTTACATACTTTATCCATCACTTTTTCCACTTGTTTGATGTCTTCAGAACCAAGATTAACAATAAAGAACTGTTCAGGAGTTTCTCTTGCAAATATAAAAGCTTCATTCAAGACGTCTTCAAATGTTTTATCACTCGAACAAACAACCAAATTTTTCTTTTCACTAAAATAGAGTTATAGAATTTTTTATGTATAAAAAATTTACCTTGTACAGATATCAATGTTAAAATAACGAATACCTGTGCAAAGTTACTTTATGTGTCTCTCAGGGTTTCATGCTTTACCATCATTAAGCATTGGACTGATGCTGTTCTTTGTCTGTTGACTTGCCAAATAAACGGCTTGGTTGACGGGTAAATCTCGGTATTGAGGATATCCATTACAAGGTTCAGAATCATATTCAATTTCAATGCCAAAACTTTTTCACAAATCAGTTTAGGTTATTAATAATGTCTTTTTTTTTTTTTTTTTTTTACTCTGTATCATCATCCACAGCTTCAATTGTTACTTCATCATCAAATTGGGCTTTTAAGCCATGAAGTAAAAGTAATGTGGCGAATAAAGGGGACCAGATCTTCATTATTAAAAAAAAAATTAAAAACTTCACAAGTGCCTCTCTAGCCAGCTTATTTTAAAAAATAAAAATGAGAGTAACACAAGAGTTGACAACTTTTTTCTCTTACTAAAATATAGTTGCATACATTCTTCTTGAATGCATTTTGATGTATAGTTTTTATTATTGTATTATACGTATACACACAGAGAGAGAGAGGGGGGAGGGGGAGGAAAATGGCGCACTCTGCGCATATGTTTAGACACGCAGTCTTTATATGTATACATTTGGGAATACTTATTCTATCTAAAACTTATTTCCAAAGCAAATCTCTGTTTATAATTTGTTGGCTTATAGTTCCCGATGTTAAATCTCGTGTAATGTTTAAAAGAAACAGATTATTTCGAAAATTGATGAAAATAACAACTAACTCCATTTGAAATATCAGAACTTTTTTCTTATATGTATACTGTATACGACTGCTTAAATCGAATATCAAATCCATAGAGTGAAGATTTCCAGAGCAACAAAAAATGGAGGAATGAATAATGCAGAAACCATCCAATCATAGGCTCTCCGATTTTTTTTTTTTTCAAAATAAACACGCACAGTTTCTTTTTTCTTTTTTTCTTCTCTTTTTTTTTTTCCTTTTCTTTTTCTTTTCTTTTCTTTTTTTTCTTTTTCTTTATTTTTATTTCGATTATGCCAGAGCTCAGTGACGAAGAAAGAGCTAGAAGAAACGAGTTGACTGTCAGGGCATTCCCATCGGCACTTCCTGGAATGAGGTCAACACCTGAATCAGTGATCTCTTTTGTCTCGTTACTAAGTCAACCACGTTCTTTAAACAACAACAACAACAACAGCAATAGCAACAACAATACAAATAATAATAATAATAATAATAACAATAACCGTGATAATGCGACCACATCTCAATCATTGGCTTTTGCTAAAGTAGATAAAATAGATGATGAACTTTGCTGGTAATACCAAAAAAAAAAAAAAGAGTTTGTGTAATGGATAGACCAATATAACTGTATATAGTCCTATATGTCATGACATTATGAAAGAAGTGATAGCTACTACATGTGGGCATTCCTTTTGGTAAGTAAGGTTAAATGAAAATAAATTTCAAACCAATCTGTTAGTTATGAATGTATATGTGAACAAATCAAATATCAACCTGAATGTCCCTTGTGTAGATCAGCATTATCAAGAACAGAAATGTACCCAAATTTTCAATGTAAGATATGCATTTTATAAATAACCAAGTATTTAATCTTTTTGATTTATAAGTGAATCAATTAGCTGAATTGAGAACGCAAGTAGCTGAAAAAAACGTTCCTATATACAAAAGTGATCCAATGGATAGTATATTGAGAAGAGTTAAGAACGATAATATGTCTTTTTCGAATTCTATAGCCCAATCATTCTCTTATGAAGGTACTGGTAATGATGAAAGAGTAAGATACTGACATGATAGATATTGAAAACATGTTCCAAGCCACTTTGGAAGCCAGGAAAAAGATAGATTGTGATGAGATAAAGATAAAGGCGGCCTTGTTAGACTCATTTTTGGTTCGTTTGAAGAATAGAAATGATACGGTAATAATGATGGTTAATAAACTTGTACTAAATGATGTGTTAGACTATTCAAAATCTATTGATGCAGAATAAACAAATTTCAAATGATATTGACATGCTTGTCTATCGTGCTGCTCCAGGTCTCTTAACAGCCCCCTCTTCTTCATCTCCCTTGGCTCCCATAAGAAAGCGAAAATTTTCTGCAAGTTTTAAAATTACAGTTAAATAAGAAAAACAGCTTGTATTAACTATCCATTATAGGATATTACCACCAGAGCAGACCAGGTGGAAGAAGAAGAAAAAGGAGAAGATGATGATCAACAGGCTGATGATCAAAGCACTGAAGATGCTGAAAGTTACGATGATGATGATGATGGAAACAAACGATTGACTCGTCAAAGACAGTTATCCACAGAAAAACGACTTTATGACCGGTCTGTGTCAGACCGTATGGATGAGAGGTTTCCTGATCTTAAAGAAGTTTACCATTCAAAGATGACCGATAAAAAGCCATTGAATGATGATGAGAGTAGGTTAAACTTTATAAAGTCTACATATGAACACTTTATGCTAGGATGTAGTCGGCTGGATTCCTTCTCATCTATCTTGTACGATGTCACACGTTTTGGCCGCTTGGATGTATTAGATACACTTTATTATGCAGACTCGCCCCTTAATACTTCCATTGTATCTTCTGTAGAGTTTGACAAGGATGACGAATATTTCGCAGTTGGTGGCATCCTCAAAGACATCAAAATCTTTGATTTCAGAATGACTAGTGGTCCCGCTGGACGCACTCAGACACACTGCCCTATTCGCCGTATCAAATCCGATAACAAGATCAGTTGTGTTTCTTGGTCGGGCTACCATAAAAGTCAAATTGCTTCCTCGGATTACCAAGGTGTTATCAACGTCTGGGACGTAAACACCGGTCAACGTACATCCTCATTTACTGAACACAAGAAGCGTGCTTGGAGTGTGGATATCTGTAACCAAAACCCCATCTTAGTTGCTTCTGGTGGTGATGATACTACTGTCAAGGTTTGGTCATTGAACAGTCAACGCTCTGTCCTCACTTTCCAACACAAGGGGAATATATGCTGTGCTAAATTTGCACCAAACAACGGCAATTATTTGGCTGTGGGCAGTGCAGGTATGTAAACAAGAAATGAACAGGGTTTTGAATGTGTTATTAGATCACCATATCATTTGTTATGATTTGAGAAACCCCAGCATTCCCTTGAACACTTATACAGGACACAGAAAAGCTGTTTCTTATGTTAAATGGATGAATGATGAAGAATTGATCTCTGCGTAAAATACCAAATATTTACTGTTTCATTCCACTCACAGTTGTATAGATCAACGGATAACTCTTTAAAGTTATGGGACAGAGAAAGCAGTGAATGCTTAAGAACTTTTAATGGCCATTATAACGAAAAGAACTTTGTAGGCTTATCTATAAATGAAGATTGGATTGCCTGTGGTAGTGAAACCAATACAGTTCATACTTATCACAAGTATTCAAAGACTCCTATTGCACAATACAGATTTCCCATTGATCCTGTTCCTGTAAGTCCCTATTTTCATTTCTCAGTTCTCACAAACATTTTTTTTTTTTTATTAGGGAAAATTGATAGCTGAGAATGATCCAACTTACTTTGTCAGTTCTGTCTGTTGGAAAAAGAGCACTTCAAAATTAATCGCAGCCAATAGCAAAGGCCTTGTTCGTGTCCTTGAATTAAAATAAAGAAAATCATATTCATTTTTTTTTAAAAAAAGAAAAAGAAAAATGCATATTCTTCGAATAATAGTTTCGTTTCTTGCCTATAATATAGTCGTCTTGAAATTCCTTACGACAATGTTTTATTTAGACCATGGCGCAAAGATTTCTTTTTTTTTTATCACTCTCATTGTATTCAACCGAAATATTAAGATATGCTTCTACCAATGGTACCGATCGTCGTACTTTACAAACCACTGGCTTTTCATCAATCTCGAAATAATTTTCCAATAATTCATTCCACATATCCTCAATAGGTCTTCCTTCACGTCTCCTTATATAAATAATGGCTTCCTTTTCTTCTTTAGCATATTCATTTACAAGTTCATTCCATATACCACTTGCGCTTTTTGTATTTCGTACTACACAAAAAACCCGCTCTTCCTTTTCTTGAAGATGTTTTTTTAAAAGCTCATTCCATAATTCAGTGAGAGGTTTTGTTTCATGTACTTTACAAAGAATACGCTCTTCCTCTTCTGTTATTGTTGAAAAGTATTTTTCAATTGATTGTTGTGATATTTTGGTTTTCTTTGGTTTTTTCGCCTTTCTTGATTTTTGTGTTGATGTGTGTTTTATAAGTTTATCTTGTGGTGCAGTGTATGCAGCAGTAGTACGGTTTACATTGAAGTTTGAATGATATCTGCTTTTAGATAAAAAAGATTCTAATGTTGACATGTGTAAGAGAGGAGATAAAGAAGCTCAAATTCCATTTTTTGAAACCAAAAAATATTGAAACACCGCCAAGGTCATACACAAGTGTAAAAAGTTGACAAATCAATTGTCGCGGATAAACAGAATAAAGTCGTGTACTTGTGTACATGGTTATTTCAGAGTACCGAAAGGAACTCAGTGTATAAATCATCATCATACCTCTTTATCTTTTTTTTTTTTTCTTTTTTTATACATATAAAAGAAAAGCTATGGAAATTGAAGAAGTCACGCCCTTGTTGCCACCCGAAACAGCCAATGCTTTATCTAAGCCTTCACCTTGGTATATCATTGCACCTATCTTTGCCATTTCTTTTACATTTGGGTATTTAAAATGAAAGTAATTCAACTTCTAAGCATATCTGTAGATCCATTATTGCACCCACAGTAGAAGCGCTTTCCATTATCTATTGTTACAAGTAAAATCTGTATTGTACACAACCCACTGACTCTCATGATAGATACTATCAATCTCAGTCAACAGATACTCCTCATGAACAATGTAATATTCCCGAGATTCAATCTACTGTATCTCAAGTACAAGCCATGATCATGTTTTTGAGCTGTATATCAGGTAATTAGAATGTCACCATGTCATCATCATTAAAAATCTTAGCTCTCTTATTGGCGGGATATTATGGTGCCTTATCCGATCGTAAAGGCCGACGATTTGTTATGCAAATATCCATGGTTGGTGGCATTCTCTCTCACGCGACCACTCTCTTAACCCTAAAGTATTATAATTTTTTTGATGTCTACCTGTTGTTTTTCGGGCCTGTTCTACGTGGATTCTTGGCAGGTGAGGCTATATTGATCGCCACTGCCAATGCCTACCTTTCGGATTGTACGACCATCGCGAATCGAACATTGATGTTTGGTAGAATGATTGCTTCCATTTACCTAGGCACTACTTTAGGTAGATTTTATTATCATTATCAACAGCAATTTAAACAAGTTTTTTTTTTCTTGGGTATACAGGACCTTCGTTTAGTTCGTTTTTGATAAAAGAAACAGGCACAA
The DNA here is from genome assembly GCA_000697035.1 of Rhizopus stolonifer B9770. Taxonomy (NCBI): domain Eukaryota; kingdom Fungi; phylum Mucoromycota; class Mucoromycetes; order Mucorales; family Rhizopodaceae; genus Rhizopus; species Rhizopus stolonifer. Next base: position 46,851 of record JNDS01005378.1, read on the forward strand.
TCACTAGTGTGTTTTATATGGTGATTGGAATCCATGTACTTTTCTTGGCTTATGTGACCTGGATTATGCCTGAGTCCAATCAACTTGTCCAAAAGATGACAGACAAGACCACTTTATTGGAGCGTATCAATATCTTTTCCGCCTTTCGTATCCTTTATCTTACGCGACCCAAGAGTACGAGTCGATGGGCCTTACCAATATTGGTACTGATTCAGATGGCGATGATGATGATGCTTATGCCACCGACGATACTCTATGCGATGCTCAAGTTTGGATGGACATCTTATGAGGGTGGGTTATTTATCAGTCTGGGCTCGTTTACGCGGTTATTGATCACGGTTGTTGTGGTACCGCTGGCTACCCATCTATTCAGAGGGCAAAGGCAGACACTGGTGTTGGATATCTGGTTGATTCGAATTGGAATGGCCACAGAAATAGTGGCCTTTGTACTCTTTGGGGCGGTGAGTAGTTCATTCGCATTCAAATGGACAGTGGTCTTGCAAGGGATGGCAGTATTGGCCTCACCGTCTGTCCGATCGGTGACAACCTCGCTGGTAGATCCAAATGAGTTGGGAGAATTCTGGGGAGTGATGGCTACTGTGGATGCATGTTCTAGTAAGTCATTGAGGAAAGATGAAATAATAACAAATCAAATAGTGATTTTGAGTCAATTGGTTATCAATTCAATTTATAGTGCTTCGGTGTCAACAATGCCACAATTGGCCTTCTTTTGCTTGGCAGGAATAGCAGGAATAGCGACGCTTTTAGGATTTTGTATACGAACAAAGTAAATTTACAGTTTATTTATTATATAATCGAGGAAACATGTCTTGACTTAATTCATTTCGACTTGAATTAAAATATTTATCTTCATGTTGTCCAAAGAGACCAAAGAATTCGAACCTTTTCTTGCTTGTATTTTGATTCAGATAGACAATTGAGTTGTAGTCTGGTGATGCTTTGTGGATTCGACGTCTTTTATCTAACAATCTCTTATACTCGTTTTCTTCAGGACTCATTTTGAGAAATAAAATAATTAGGGAAAGAAAAAGGGAGAAAATCCTGTTTGCTTTTATATCTCATGAGCCCCCTTATGCATCTTGGTTATTCTTCATTATTCATTGTTACAAGAAAACTTGAAGCATTCCTTTTAATGACATCACGCCCCTTTTTTTGCCGTTTAAAGTTAAATTATCCTGAAATTGTAGTCAACTTTTTAATGCTTTCATGAATATCGTGTCATATTTTCACGTGCATTAAGTAACTTTCTCACCACACTTGATAACTAAGCATCGCGTGCTCTGAACCATTCAATTTCATCTTGAGGCTGCTTCTCAATAAAGTAAGGCACTTCATCCCGCAAGTATATTTTCCTAACTATTTCTGATCTAGGACCTTTGTGGCATGCTATTTTCGTAACAAGAAGATTTAGGGAGTATGAGTGACTCACCATCAAAGCAAAATGAGCTCACGTACACCATTGGTCAAGGGCTTTTAAAAAAAAAACCTTCGACATACAGTGCGTGTTACTGATTGCATCATAAATATTTTAGTGTAAATTAATCATGATATTATACTTGAACATGTGTTCCCCTGGCCTCTGAGGCTTTTTTTTTTTCAATATGTAAAAATGACTTAGGACTTTACCTTGTGAAAATTTCATTGTATTCACTTTATATTTCTTTTTCTTGGGTATTCGGTGACTGAATTATATTTCCCACGACAAGCGATTGGGCCAATTTATCAAAAATGTGGGGAAGTCTAAATAGAGTGATATGGATCTTTATATAGAAAATAATTTTTTACAAGTCATTTACCTGCTTTTTTTTTTTTTTTTTTTTTTTTTTTTTACTTCTTTATTGATTATTTAATCTGGTATTAGAAAAGAGAGAAGAAACTCTTCCTCTGTTCAGAGTGGTCGTGGTAGCTCTTTTTGATCAGTGAACATGATTTTAGGAAGAAATCGGGGAAAATGAGATCCCTCTTCCGTTATGTCCCGCCTGGGATCTTTCACTTATGCGGTCGGGCATTTATTTAGAGGAACGACAAGGCAAGCACGAGCAATAGTTCGAAAGAAACAGGAGTACTCCGATATTTCCGAGGTAAACAATATATAAAAGGACAAGCAATTGTCTTTGTTCTTCTTCTCACTTTTTTTTTTACATTTCTTAAACAAGAAAAAAAGAATTATTATATAAAATGGTTGCCTCAAGACCCGGATCCCCTTACCACGGAAGACCTGCTAGCTCTGGTTCAGTTCACACCAAGGTTGAAGAAGAATTACATGAATATGCTGGTATTGATTATGATAAGGTAAGCAAATCAAGTGTTTCAATTGTGGCCTAAATGAAGCCATCAGGTCACCATCAAGCGTAATCCTTCAGTGGCTGTTCTTTATGAAGAAGCTTTGACTTATGAACAAGGTACAGTGATCTCCTCTGCTGGTGCACTCTGTGCTTACTCTGGTAAGAAGACCGGTCGTTCTCCTAAGGATAAGCGTATTGTGGAAGAAGAAGGCTCTCAAAAGGATGTCTGGTGGGGTCCCGTCAACACCCCGATCAGTGAAAGAGTATTCTTGATTAACCGTGAACGTGCGATTGATTACTTGAACACTCGCCCTCGTCTTTATGTGTTTGACGGCTTCGCTGGTTGGGATCCCAAGTACCGTATCAAGGTGCGTATCGTAGCCTCTCGTGCTTATCACCTCTTGTTTATGCGCAACATGTTGATCCGTCCTACCGATGACGAACTCGAAAACTTTGGAACTCCTGATTTTACCATCTTTAATGCAGGTGAATTCCCTGCTAATCGTTACACCACTGGTATGACTTCCACCACCTCTGTTTCTGTGAACTTCAAGCGTAATGAAATGGTCATCCTTGGCTCTGAGTATGCTGGTGAAATGAAAAAGGGTGTAAGTATTAATTTACAAAAGTGTCTGGTGATTTTATTTACGTTGTCTGTAGATTTTTACTGTCATGCATTACTTGATGCCCAAGGCTGGCGTTCTCTCCCTTCACTCTTCTGCCAATGAAGGCCCTGACGGTGACGTCTCCCTCTTCTTTGGTCTCTCTGGTACAGGTAAAACCACTCTCTCTGCTGACCCCAAGCGTCAATTGATTGGTGATGACGAACACTGCTGGTCTGACGATGGTATCTTCAACATCGAAGGTGGCTGTTATGCCAAATGTATCGACTTGTCTGCCGAAAAGGAACCTGATATTTTCAACGCCATCCGCTTTGGTGCCATTCTTGAAAACGTAGTATTGGACGAAGAGACACGAGAGGTGGATTACTCTGACGACTTCTTGACCGAAAACACACGTTGTGCCTATCCCATCTATCACATTCCTAACGCCAAAATCCCCTGTATGGGTGGCCACCCCAAGAACATCATCTTGTTGACCTGTGATGCCTTTGGTGTCTTGCCTCCTGTTTCAAAATTGACAGCCGAACAAGCTATGTATCACTTCATCTCTGGTTACACAACCAAGGTGCCTGGTACAGAAGACGGTGTGGTTGAACCCCAAGCTACTTTCTCCGCCTGTTTTGGTGCACCCTTCTTGGTCCTTCATCCTCAACGCTATGCCACCATGTTGGCTGACAAGATGTCTAAGCACAAGGCCGATGCTTGGTTGATCAATACTGGCTGGATCGGTGGATCTGCTGCTACCTCAAAGCGTTGCCCCTTGAAATACACCCGTGCCATCTTGGATTCGATCCACAGCGGTGAGTTGGCCAAGGCTGACTATGAAGATCTTGAGATCTTTAACTTGCGTGTACCCAAGTCTGTTGAAGGTGTTCCTTCTGAACTCTTGAATCCCAAGACCGCCTGGAACGGTACCCCTCAAGATTTCGATAGTTCTCTTCGTAACGTTGGAAAGATGTTTGTTGATAACTTCAAGACCTATGAAGATCAAGCTGCCCCTGAAACTTTGGCTGCTGGACCCAAACTCTAAATTCTCTTCAATTTCTTTCATCTTTTTTTTTTTGTATCATAATATTTCCCATTTCCCAATAAAAAAAAATAAAGCCCTTAGTGTTTGTTTTTGTATCCTCTCATTTGAGCAAAAGACATTGAACTGACCCTAATAATAAAAAGAAACGTTCAAAAGCTCTGTTGAATGGAACATTGCTATGTTGACAAAGCTCGTTGAATAGCCTAACAACAACGATATTCTTCACTTTAGAAATGACCCGATAATCATTATTTATTGATACTTTTTTGGCCCAATACATCAAACTGCATCGAAAGTTAATCAATCCAAAAAGAGTATTTCTTATGCGTCTCTTTGCAATAAAGTTCCTTTTTTTTTTTTTAAAAAAAAAAAAAAAAAAAAAACAATAAAGTATGTGCTACCCTCACAAGAGAAAGAGTCTGTGTGGTACATGATATAAAGGAGGGTGACTATTTTATTTCAGGTATCCTTCGTTATGATAAGTTTTAGGTTTAACGTTAAAATGCAAATGTGTTACAGGAAATGGTTCGAATCTAAAGAAAAGAGGGTTTTTCATAAAATATGCAATAGTTGCATTTAAATACGCAACTGGTGATGAAGAGCATTGAGTTGTCGATAGTCTTCAGAACAAGGAATTTTTTCCCAGGGCACATCTTGAGTTGGTAATAATGGAGATTGTGGATAACATTCTTCGTCAGAAGACCATGATGATGAAGAGGTTAAAGAAGGGGATATTTCAACAGAATTTTTAATAGAAAGTTGCATGCTATGAATCGAAGCTGGATGACCACCGCCAATGTCTAAAGAGTTCACTTCAGGATAAACACCTTTGGGTATTTCAATTTCTCTTAGTGTTGGGTCTTCTGTGGGACTCTTCATCTTCTTTTGACTATGTGCTTGTGTGTAAGATATCAAGTGAAGTTTCTGACCAGAAGCGGTACAAATTGAAAAGCTTTGCTTGATTAAACCATTGGGCTTATAAGAGAAGGAAGGCTGACCAGATCCTATCTGTCGACGAGGACGACGCTTTGTATTTAATTCTCTGTATGTCAAAAAGCTACCCAACACTCGACTGGGTGACCAAGTTCGACCATCAGTCCATCGACGCATACCTGCTTCTTCATCCCAAGCAAACACAGATCCTGAACGTATCTCTGATCTTTCTTTGGATGTCAATCTTCTATTCACCTTATGAAGCTGTCCTTTATTACAAGCTTCAAATATCACTAATGCATCTAATGGTGTCTTGATACAACCAACAAATGTTTCCATAATAAAAAAATAATTAAAAAAAAAAAAAAAAAAAAAAAAAAAAAACAGAAATTGCCTGTTTTTTTATAGTCCTTTTTTTTTTCTGTATGTGCTCTCACACACAAACAGAAATCGTGATTATGTCATTTTTCTTAATCGTTTGTAATGCAAAAAAAAAAGTTGAAAAGTTCATTGTATTCCCTCCCTTTTTTCAACACAATTAAGCCGTAAATATCGATTCAGTTTTCTTTTTTAATATAAACAAATCCTTTTTAGACCAAAAAACAAGCTTTTTTTTATGGGCAGTAACACATGGTATCATCATAACACCCCTTTTTATTTTATAAAGAAAAAAAAAAAAAGAGAGAGAGAGAGAGAGAGAGAGAGAAAGAGAAAATGAGCATGAAGAAAACCACAAAAAAACAAAAAGAAAACTAAAAGCATATATGACCAATTTAGGTGATAGAAATTGGGGTACAAACTAAAGGACCTGAAATACGGCAACTTTATTTTTCCTTTCATTCATTCTCAGTATCCAATCATGGATTCAAATCACCATTTATATACACTTGCTAAATTTTTTTCCCCTCCCCAAAAAATCTCTTTTTCTTGCATTTCAAAAAATGGCAGCTCAAACTTCTTCTGTAGCCACACAATCAGTCTTGCGTAGATTTATAGATTCTCCTGCTGGTCCCAAAACAATCCACTTTTGGGCTCCTGCCATGAAATGGGTAAAGAAAAAAAAACAAAAAAAAAAACCCAAAAAAAAAGTTAATAAAAATATATAAAAGGCTTTAGTATTTGCTGGTATTGGTGATTTACAACGTCCTGCCGAAAATCTGAGTCTTTTCCAAAACACCTGTAAGAAAATGCACTAAGAGATATATAAGCTAACACGGATAGCCTTGATGTTAACTGGTCTTATTTGGTCGCGTTATTCTATGGTGATCATACCCAAGAATTTCACTTTATTTACTGTCAATGTCTTTGTGTTTGGTACAGGAGCTATGCAAGTTGGACGTATTTTCAAGTAAGTCCCCTTCGTATGTTATCTAGTCTAAAATTATAGCTATCGTATGTCTGATGAATACAAGCAAAAGCAAGAAGCATTGAAAGTAGAGGAAAAGGCATAGGTTGTCGTTTGCCCCGGAATAAAAGAAACAAACAAATATCTGTACAACCAGTTTTTTCTTTTTTTTTTTTTCTTTCATGGGGTAGTGATGTGTATGTGCAACGATGTCACATTTGTTTACAGATATGTGGATAAAGAATTATAGACGGCAAAAGCAACACAAATGTACAGTTAGAGATAAAACCACAAGGAGAGAAGTTGGAAGTAGACATACATTGTAAACATAGACCCTTATTCCTATGTACATGTTTAAATGTCAAATTGGATACTAAACTTAATGATTACTGGATTTTTGTCCAATATGGTTATAGATTGCTACAGCTGCATTAATTAGAGAACGAGATTCTATCTTCGTTTAGGTATTAACATCAGATAACACAATCAAGTATGTCAGTGATATAACAATAAGACGATGGGTATGTAGTCGGGAGAGGGGATGTTTACATAAAATACTTTTTTATTCTTGTCCAAATGTCTTACAGTACAAAGTTTTGTTGTCGTAACCGATAAAATACTACACCTACACACTCTTATATATGGACCTATTATCTTACTCGAAACCCATTTGAACTAGGCCAGTTATACTCTATAGAATGGTACCTGGTTTTGAATCTTATTTTTATAGAGAGTGTGCTCGAATATCAAACCCTCTTAGATTACATATTTTCTATTTTTAAAACGTGCGTCATTTACAAAGGAAGCTCAAGCATATTTACGCAAAGTGATCCTCTATCTTATTATTAAGTAAAGTGTCTCTTTTTTTTATTATTATGGTATTATTGGTAGAAGTTCACTAATAATTGAGTATACTAAAATAGCAAACATTAGGTTAGCTGTGGTTTTTGGGCTAGTTGTCAAGATATAGTAAATCAAGTACTCGATAATCTGAGTCAGCTCGAATATGAGGAAGTATAAAGAATAAAACGAAAATAAAGCTGTTTTTGACGATGCTTTTATGGTTAACTTTAGCGAGGGCATTTTTCAGATCTTAGTATACTTGGATAATAAAATGGCGAAAATTACAAACAAGACATGTAGTTTTGTGCATTGTTAACTCTCTGTAAGTATAGTAGTCAAGGTTTGATTTTTTTTTTAAAAAAAAATTTTATGATTTACAACTTAGGGTTAAGAGCTTTAAAGTATAAAGCAATGAGAAGACATTATTAGAAGCCAATTGCCTTAGAATATTTGAACAACTGTTAGATAACTTATTAATGGACACTACAATCATCAACTAAAAGAATAAAACGATTATGGAAAGTGAGCCTGAATACGGCTGTGGAATTGATTTGATAGCAAAAAGTAAAGAAGCTGAAGAACAATACTACTTTTATTCAAACGAATTCAAAAGGACAAGTACTCCACATGATATACTGTGGGTCATGTGTAAATGATATTATATCCTCCCAAAGGCTCCAAAATAACAAGATTTGTGTTCCAGAATCAAGAATAGAAGGTTGGTGGTGTGAATATCAATCATTATAGGTGAGTTAAAATTTATCAATAGTAATAAATGATGTCGATTTATTTTTTTAGTTTTGGGTATTTGGGTATTGTTCAAGTTGGTAAAAATATAGACAATAATCAAAGTTGAGCAACATACCCAAAGAAGTTAGTAAAAGTTACTGATAAGTTATTAAAAGAAAGCAAGCAAGACGTTCTTTTGAAATTTAACGGTGCTTATAACGAATGGTTCGGCTCTTTGATAAGCTGGTAAAAACTGTATTTTAACTAATGATTACCACTTTTGTGATAGAACGATTATGTTGATAAATGCTTCACGTATTAAAATTAAGAAGGATCCAACTCTTACATTACGTTACGAATTCTTTATCATATTGTAAGGTATGTTTCTTACTACCTTTTAACTAAGTGTATTGGTTTTTTTTTCACCAAGCGCCATTCAAGTTTATACACTGCCTGAAATAATAGAACAAGAATCAGCCTATAGTCATAAAGTAACTTGGAGATTTCTTGATAGTTTCAAAATGATTGCTTCGTATTGTGTATTTATTCCTGGTGAAACTCGCTTTCAAGCGATAAAAAAAAAAAAAAAAAAAAAAGACTGGGATTGATTATTCTCATGAATTATTGCAGGAGATGAAAAAACCACATGAGAAAGACAAACAACTTATGGAGGAACACCATAATGGTTATGAGAAGGTCAAAAGATTAGATTGCTTGCTAGTGGATAATTTCGAAGTGAAGCTGTCTTTTTTTAATTTATATTTTTGCTACTGAGATTATATAATCCGTTGTTTCCTCTTGAAATATTTCGCAAAATTGAGGATGCCAATAATTGAATTCTTTCCACTGGTAAAATTGTAAATGTTATGATAAGACGATTCATAAAAGATTCGGTATATGAACATCATGTTCACTCTTTGATCTTTGACTGATTTGTTATAGGCAAATTATTTATCACGGCTGAAAATCGAAGAAATTAGAATAGCTTTTTTTTTTTTTGGCTCATAATCTACGAAGAGAATTGCAACCACAGTTTGTTTATTCTCAGACCATAGTCTTCCGGCTTTGTTATAACAACTTATATTAAATAAGTAAGTTACAAGAATACTCGGACTCTTACATAGTACCCGAATTGGCCTTAAAATACGCAAACACTTATTCAGCCATTTTGTTGACTCTAAGCGGATACAACAAAGCATTAAACCTTTTCTACAACAGCAATACATTGAATCTCAATGATCGTTTGGAGACAGGTTTATTGCGTAGACTTTCGTCTTTTGTTTACAATCTGCACTAGGATTAACACATTGAAGCGAAGTTTGGAGAATTGCAATGTAGCTATTTCAGTTGCCAAAAATGAAAAAAGATCTCGAAAAATAATGGACTCAAAAACTGGTATGCTTTTCAAATGTGGATTTGTTGAACTTGGGTCATGCAAGGTTGATAGAGGCAATGTAGTTGGAATAGACAATAATTACTTTGATGATGGTTTGATCAAATTATCAAAAGCTTTAAGAGACACATTAGCTGCTTTAGTTAAAAAAAAGTAAAATAACAATATGGCAACTGTGGAATTTTTAATGATGGGTAGGTAAAACATTACCAAGTTTCAAAACATTAGTACCTACTATGTAATTCATAGCACATTGCAACGGGAACTAGCCATAATAGTCCTCCATGTAGGGCGTACAATCACAAGGGCTACTAGAACTAGCAAGTATGGGTTCCCAGAAACAATTGAAAGCCTTTCTTTTGATTTCATCCCTGTCCTTGAAATAGCTGAAAAGGAAAAAAATTCATGAAAAGTACAATTGTGTATCTTAACAAGGGAAAGAGGGAGTCAACAAAGATATTTACTCAGCAAGTGGAAGCATACACTTATTCGCGAAAAATTTTCAAGCAAGTGTTTACTTGAAAGTTCGGCATTCCAAAATCTCAATAAATCTCATTTTTACAAAATGTTAAAATATCGCCATTCTCGTCTTCATTATCGTAAACTGGTGTGTACCCCCTGCCAAATTCAAAATGAGAGTAAATGGGAATGATAGCAATAAAATATCTTTCTCTTAACTCTTTCTATTTTGTCTTAGATTGCTATTGAAGGTTGTTGCCATGGAGAACTCGATAACATTTACGATGCAATCAGACGCAGAGAACAACAGGATGAACAACCGATCGATCTAGTTTTAATCTGCGGCGATTTTCAAGTAAAAAGAAAAAAAAAAAAAAAAAAAAAAGCTTATAAAGCTTATTCTAATGCTTTATAGGCCGTTCGCAATGAATCTGATTTAGATTGTATGGCCGTACCACCTAAATTCAAACGTATTGGAACATTTTGGAAATATTATTCAGGTCAAGTTAGAGCACCTTACCCGACCATTTTTATTGGAGGAAATCATGAGGCGAGTAATCACCTATGGGAGCTTTATCATGGTGGATGGGTATGTGACAATATATATTTTCTTGGTTATGCGGGTGTCATCAATTTTGGTGGAATTCGAATTGGTGGTCTATCCGGTATCTTTAAAGCAAAGGATTACAGATTAGGTCATTATGAACGCCCACCTTATGACAAGAGTAGCATGAGATCAACTTATCATGTAAGAGAGTACCAAGTCAACAGAGTGTTACAAGTGCAAGAACCAGTTGACGTGTTTATCTCGCATGATTGGCCAAGAGGTATTGAACGCTATGGCGATTTGCAAACTTTACTGAAGAAAAAACAATACTTTAAAGACGAGGTAAAATGTTAAAGACACAGTTTTATTTATTTATTTATATATATATATATATATATAGGTTCTTAGTAATACTCTTGGCAGTAATCCAAATGAGCTTATATTAACCAAATTACAGCCAACTTGGTGGTTTGCTGCACATTTACACGTTCGCTATGAGGCAGAAATCAACCATAACAACAACAAATATACATCCAGCGCAGATGCAGTCTTGGGTAACTCATCGAAAGGTCAACAAGATACCACCCAAGATAGAGTGAATAACTCTGTAACATCGAAAACAACTAAATTTTTGAGCTTGGATAAATGTTTATTCAAAAGACAATTCTTGGAGGTAAGTATTTCAAAGAGAGAAAACAAAAACCATTAAAAACATTTGTTAGGTTATTGATATTTCAACTTCTGAAACCGAGAGCTACGATTTTTATTATGACATGGAATGGTTATCTATCACAAAAGCTATGCACAAGTATTTATCTACAACTTTCCATCAAACGACACTTCCTTCAGATGAAGTGTTGAGACAGGCTATAGCTAAAGAACGCATGAATTTAGAAGAAAAGCAAAAATCCGGATCTCTTGATTTAAAAATACCTCATAACTTCGAAATCACTTCTCCTCCATTCAACCCTAAAAATCGCAACAGTGCAGAGACAATAAGACAATACAGTATATACCGACATATTTTTTATTTGTGTGAAGCACATAATTAACACTAGAATGATAGGAGAACCTATTTCTAACCCTCAAACAGATATATTTTGTAACGAAATTGGCATAGAAAACAAAATTAACGTAAAGAAACAGCTCTCTTCTCAGACTGAACCGAGCGCGAAACGCATAAAAGCAACTCAAGAGCCTAACCAGTCTGAAATAGTTATTGACGAGGAGGACTTTTTTTAAAATAAATGCACACAAATATTAGTCGAACCTTTTGTAGGTTAGTAAATAGCGTCGAATTATAGTGAAAAGGATCAATGTTTGTTTACTTTTGATTGAAAAAAAAAAAAAAAAAAAAAAAAAAAAAAAAAAAAAAAAGAGCCTTAAGAACTTTTGAGTATTTTCGAGTCGTAATAATCGAATACTAAGGGTTTCTTAAGGCGCCACCATTTGAGTGTGTATACATTAAAAAAAAGCACAGGTATTATGCTTTCCTCTTAGAATACAAAACATATTGATATAAAATTTATTCTTAAAATTCATATCCTTCGACTTTAAATAGCTCTGCATAATCAAAGTATCGAGTCATGAGCTGCTGAACTGGACGAGGAAGATTCATTGAAGTCAACACGTTTTGCATTTTTGAGAGGCCTTCTCTACGAATAAGTACATTGAGGTTACGAGCAATCTCACTTGGATACTATAAGACGAAACACTTAGCCTTTTTTTTTTTCAAATATATAACTTTTTCTTACCACTATTTCATGATACCATCTCTCGTGGTATACTGTAAGTTTTACTGCGGCTAGAAGAGCTCTTTGAACATTGGATTCTGATACATAAATTTCGAGTAATCTCATCCAAGCCTTTGCAGAAAATTTATGATCCAGGCATTGTTGGTATGCATCCTTTGCATCATCTTCGTGCCACAATCGAAGTGCGAGATCACCAAGCAACTCCCATTCTACACCTGTCTTACGATAAGGCACTTGTTGGGCGCGATAATGTGCAGATTCTGTTTTCCAAAAGGTGTATATACGTAAATCCTCATACAACACCATAAATAAATTATCCAACCATCGTTCACAAAGACGCTTGTTGCTAAATGTAAAATTCACGCCTCCACTTGTTTGAGATGAGCTTTGAATTGACACGTTGTTGGCACCACCTTCTTCAGACTAAACATGATGTTTATGGGCATTAGCCAAACTTTTTTTTTTTTTTTTTTTTTTTTTTTTTTTTTTTTTTTTTTTTTTTTTTTTTTTTTTTTACTTTCGTGCTTTCTTCTGCAATTTGTTCTGGGCGAACAAGAGGTGTATGAGGAACCTGGATTGATGTCTTTTCTTTATCGTCATTCAAGTGTACTGCCCCCAGATTCTCAGCAAGTTCACACACCGACTTGTTTTCTGTCTGATCCATTGTCACTGTCTCATCTTTTGTTTCTGGTTCAATGCTAGATGTTTTTTCAACGTCCTCCTTGGCTTTTTGTGTACGATATTCCTCTTCCATCACAAACACTTCAGATCTACATTTCAACAAATTATCCCAACCGACTTTATTCCATAATGTGGTCAAGAGTGAATAAGCTTTTGAAAAAGTACCATGTAAGGCTGGGGCAGGGAGTCGAGATAAATTGGGATCGGCTTCATTTTCTCTACTAGCTGCGTCTTCTTCCATAATACCCGAGTTTAAAATGTCAACTTTGATAGGTAGATGGGTTTTGGCGGGTGCTGGCATTCTATGCATATCACGTTCGCTATAGGTGAACATGGGGCATGAGTTTAAAGTCAATAGAGCCTATAAACGTCTATCAACTTGTGCGTATGTAAGAAAATACTCACATTTTGATAGTCTCCAATATCAATGTAAACTATTAAAAAAGAAATAAGACTTAGAATTTTACTTTGTATACATCTTACCTTCAGTTAGCTTTGCCCAAGTTAGAAATTCAGAAGGTGTGGTATTTACAGCAAATTTAGCCAATTTTAAGGCCATTGTATACTCTTTCTAATAAAAGAATGTTTATTTCTTTTAATTATATAAACAAAAGAATTGGGTTGTTTACCTTACTTCGAAGAAAATCTACTTGAACGTGTAAAAGAGGATAACTCATGGGCATACGCTTTAACTCATGATTCAAGATCAGAACTCCCTTATTTTCTTCATTTTGTCCAATAAAAGATCTTGCCAATAACGCACCAGCCTCTGGATCACTCTTTCTAACCTTTTCAAATAACTCAATTGCAGGTCCATATCGATAACTATCACCAAAATATTTCATGACTCCCGAGGTCAAATGATTATGCACACTAATAGCTGTCTGGATCTCTGGATTACTTCCCAACTGCCAACCTCTCGAATAAAGTGTCTCGACTGCTTCTAAAAACCGGGCTTCTCCAGTCAGATTTGTAATAGGATCCATCTTGCGATAACCCGCTAATCTGTAATAACTATCATCAGAGTATAGAATTGCGCGAAGTGTGGCTGATAAATAAGTTTCTTGCCAAATAGCTGCAGTGGCTTCATGTCTATACTCCCCAAATAAATTAATGACTATCCCAAATAAAGTAGGTTTCGAACCTTTCTCCTCGAACATCAATACAATAACTTTCTACTCCCCCTGGTATTTTAACTTCCACTCTTACATCCACCCGAGAAAACGCATTAAAAGAACTATGTAATGTTAATATTTACCACTGACTTTTTTTTTTTTACCAATAGATACCAGAACGAATACGCCAAGCATTTGATTTCGAAAACCAAGATTGAGACTCGTCCTAAAGAATCAATAAACAAGATCATTTCTTTTATTTGGGGATTACTAAAGAATAAGTGAGTGAGTTCAAATAAGCAGCTAATGTTGCAGATGAAGATGCATCAACGCCTGAAACATAGTGATAACTTCCAAGCTAATAAGAATAAAATAAACTATTAATCACAAAAGACAATTAATCACAAAAGACTTGCTTCTTTCATTCCAGGTTTGACATGAGACTTTAAAATATGACATAAGTCTGGTGGTCCAAGTTCACGAAATGTGCCTGAAATACATGTTTTAATAAGTAAGATGACAGAATGTTTTTAATTTACCTAATGCATCAGTGCGTGCAGCAATAGACTCGCCGAGTTCTGTTTCAAAGAACTCTGGTACGTCCTTGAGGGTGTCAGCCATAAGAAAAGAGAATTAAAAAAAAAAAAAAAAAGGAAAAGAATACACCTTGTGTAAGAGAGTCTGACAAGCGTGATTTCCTTTCTTGGATTGGTTTGGGTTCCCGATTTTTGCTTTTGAATCCCCATCTTTGTGAACGCACGCGTCAAAAAAAAAAAAATATTGATACGTGTTGTAAAATAATATATCAATCGGTTGTAATATCAACTGCTTAGTCAAGTAACTGACAGACATACGGCGAAAATATAGTAGTGGGATTAATATCAGAAGAACTCAGATGGATTCGTTAGAAATACGGCAAAGAGTCTTCATTATCAACGACTATATAAATGCGACAAAAGAATAACTACTTGAATAATTGAATAAAAGAGTCTTGAGAGCAGTTATCTTTCTTTTTGTTTTTTTTTTAAAGCCTTTTATTTTCCAAACAAAACAATACGGATTTTCCGTAAGAATTTATCTTGATTTGTAAAACATGAAAAAAAAAAAAAAAAAAAAAAAAAAAAAAAAACAAGAATTCACTATCTGTAACTTTCGTTAAAAAATGCTAAGAAAATCTGAAAATGGGATTTTACCAATGGGTGCTACTGCCTCTGTTTCTAATAACTTCTACCATTCGTCGTGGCATCGATTCCACAATCACATTTCAGATCTCTGTCTCAATAGAATGCCATACTTCTTGTAGGCTTCGTGCACTCTATGCCATACACGTATCGTACCATTTTGTTTTCCGATTTTGAAAGAACTTTCGTCTGTCCAAATGACTTTCTTCTTCATGTCTACGTCCAGCGAGCATGCTTTTTTTACAAATCTGAGACGTCTTGTCTGGTGATAACTGTTTAAAAAGTGTTTTCTCTTTGTCGACCTGTTAAAATAGCCTTCTTCATGTAATGCTTTTTTGACTGTGTTCAGCAGGCTTCCTCAGTAATTAATGAAGCAATTTTGTGGTATTCGTGCTTATTTGTGCAGATACAGGAAGAGTTAATAGCTAGCAACTACTATATTTATTAAGACTAAAAGAAAAAAACTATTAAGTTGTAGAGGGAATCCTGGTATTGTATCCAAACAACTTCTACATGAAGATTCAAAGATATGACAGAGATTACGGTTTAAGGATTTACGATACAATCAGGTTGAAAAACTTTTGTACTAAAAGATCTGAGGCATAAGTAATGATCAATGTATCAGTGAAGTCTAACGGCGCTCTAAGTCCATTAACAGATCCCGTATCCAGGCACCACAAGATCAGGGCTCATCCATTTGACAACGCAATCCAAATCCATCCATAATCCATCGTCTTCTCTTTTCATTCGTTCAAGATACATTGGATACATTTATCCAGAAATTCTTTATTGTAATCGATAAACTTATATTTTATCCATCAATTGAAGTAGCGTTAAAGATCCAGACATTGTCAAAAGTATAAATAATCCACAGTTTTTCTTAAATAAAAGGATATTCATTAGTCTCGTTATTTATCGTCCCTTTTGACTTTAGTTTTTGTTATTTACTTTGTATCTGGCAAAACATATGCAAAATACTAGTATGAAGCTTCCTAAAGCTGCTAAAGAGGCCGGTATTGAGTATGCTATGGCATACAAATTCAGCAAAGAATTGAAAGCAAATGAAGGAACAGTATTACCAGGCTACAAATTAGCATCTGAAGTCAAAAGAAAAGGAAATAATATCAAGATTATGGAAGATCATTCAGCAGTCATTGAAGAGTACGTCGAGAAGCACCCTACATGCATCGTAAAGATGTTACTGAACATCTTCGTGCCACCTTTGAGGGTTTTACTATCAATGAATCGAGTGTGTATCGTCACATAACCGACAAGCTTGATTTTACTCTTACTCGTACACAAGCTAGGCTTGCAGCCAGAAATTCTGATGACACGAAAGAACAACGAAGACAATTTGTCGAATATCTCGAGGAAAACAAAATTGACTACAAAAGACAATGTGTTTTCTTAGACGAAAGTGGATTCAAGAAAAATTTGGTACGTCCTGTAGCCTGGTCCAAAAAAGGAACACCTGCAGAAGTAGAAGTTCAGCCTGAAGGTGTCAACTTGAGTATTTTGGGTTGCCTATCCGCGTACGGACTAATTGCGGTTTCCCAACAGGTTCCCAAGTCAAGCCGCAAAAAGCAAAAGGTAGCTAGTGGCACCAAGAGGGGTCTTCCCCATGGAACAAATGCAAGTCATTTTTTGCTGTTTTTAGAAGAGATGGCTGCAGTCTTAAACAAACTGGGTCTGTATAGCATGTATATAGTTATGGATAATGCAACAATCCACAAAACACCTGAAGTTCTCCAAGCCATTCGTAATCATGGGCATACTTCACTATTCTTACCCCCATATTCGCCCTTGCTGAACCCTATTGAAGAATGCTCGGGAAAAATCGAAGCAAAGGTCCGCAAGGTCCCTTTGAAAAAAAATGAATTGTTAGCCGACCGTATTGAAGAGGCGGCAAAAACTGTAGGGGCTGGATTCGCCGCTCTAAAAGCTTTTTCGGCAAATGTTTGGATATGGACGATGTATAAATACAATAGAATATTTTAATTATGTTTTTTTTTATTGAGTTTACCTCCATGAAAATTGAATAAAGTAACAGAAAATTGAATGGTCACCAAAAAAGTTGAATGATTTCAAAAAAAAATTGATTGGCCAAAAAAAAATCTTGATTTCTATTTTTGAAAATCTTGAATCTCAAACGCAATTTATTGTATATAGCACTTCGTGCCATATATGGAATAACAACTGTTCTTCTAATGTACCTTGTACTACTATCGCTATCTAAATTTCTCAATCTTATTATCGAGACGTAATTTGCAATAAGTGGGTTCTCTCTCTCGTTCTCACTCAATAAAAGAGGTTCAAGAGACTCATCGACTTTCAGTCCAACTTTCACATTTATTTTAAACAACTCGAAAAAACCAATAATACCACATAAATCATGCAATTGTTTGCTGCCAATGATTGATCCCATACTGGAGTTTGATATCTTTATCAGTCTAATAAGATCATTGATTCATGTCAGATTTAGAGTCGTCATATAATTGTATGGAATTGGATTCGAATTTGTTTCAGGATAATCTGATCTCTAGTGTAATAAAGCTTATTTGTTAAGAAAAGCCTTATGCCATTCATGATGTGCATCAATAAATTAAAGTATCTGTTAATTATATGGATCGGGATATGCCAAGATAATCAGAGCATTACCTGTACTCAGTCTTATAATATTTCTATCAATTTTTACTCATCCACACCACTTACAATGCTATAATTCTTTTGGTTTGTCTTTGGCTTCTTTTTTCGGCTCCTTTTTGTGCTTCTATGTATTCTTGGTATCATTCACTTTCACAATGGTGTTATTTTTAGTGTTTAGGTTTTTTTCAGATTCTTTAGCTCCTCTTTACTTTAGGTTTCTATTTTTTTTGGTTTCCTTTTATGTTTTCTTCTTCATTATGATTATGACTCTTTTTTCTATAAAGTTCTCTTGTGATGAGGTGTTTTTTCTTTGGCTTTTGGTCTCTGTGCATGACAGTATCATATTGTAACAATGTTTTTCTCTTCAATGGCGAAGCCTCTGGTATGGATTTTTTCGGCTCTCCTTTCATCGTCCGTGCTGATGGTGCAATCTCATTGTAACAATGACTCCCTTTGCCGGTAGTATTTTTTTTTGAATTCTTTCAAGCACTGGTAAAAATGAAAGGTATTTTGTTATATCTCTTTCACTATTAATTTGAAATCCAACTATGATCGCCCTTGTTTGTATTCTTCTGATGATTTTCATGTCTAACGCAGCATGATGGTTCTTAACTTTGAAATACGATAAAAGGCTTTGGGTCTCTTGTTACTTTGACTTAATGTTTATACGAGTGCTTTTTTGTAGTCTCTCATGTAAAATTGTAATCCTCTGCTACTACATTGTCACTTAATGATGGCGTTCTAGCCGTAGATTGTTTTGCATGAACACTGTTCTAATACTTTTAGGCAAAAGGTAATGGCTGTCTAAGATCCTTTGTCAAAACTACTTATGGTTCAGCAAAATATACATCACAATACCTAATTCTGTTTTTATGGATAAAAAAAAATCAAAGTACACTCGACATGACACTCGAAATGATACTTAACATGACAATCAATATGGCACTCGACATGGCACTCGACATGGCACTTGACATGGGACTTGACATGATACTCGACAAGTCACTCGACATCTCGACATGAAGCTTCCTGGCAAGGTAAGCTTCTCGAATGGACTACTCAATACAACAGTCATAATTTCAATAAACAGTTTTATTTCGAATTTTTTTTAAAGATGTATTAGTTATGAAAAGGCAGGAAAAGGGAGGGAAGAGGAGCGATTCCAAAATTAAGCACGTTTTTAAACCAATAACAAAATACGCATATAACACACATGATGGTTTAGACTCATGCTCCGCTCATACTTTTAGCTGTAGCCACATATCACACATAACGAATGGTTTATTTTAAATAACTATGCAGATCTACTGTTAATATACTGTAATTACCTAAGTTCCGTATTTAGATATACTGTAATTACAGTATATTCAGAGTCCCCTATGCGCCGCAGTGCTATTGAAACCAAGGAAGCTTTGCACAAATTTTTTTCCCAATATAGCAAGGCCACTAATATTGTTCTCCACCTGGTTTCGAGGTAACTGCCACATCTTGGTTGAGGCCCATAAAACCACTTCAGAACAACCCAGTCCTTCGTACAAAGTGGACTATAACGCTAAAACGGCTATTTTCTTAACTTGGGGTAAAATGCTCAAGCACTGTCGCCACTGCAAAGCTACAAACCACTCCCGAGATACATGACCTGAAAGACCTACAGAAATTCGCACTTGTTTTACATGCGGAGTCAAAGGCCATTTGAGCGTCAAATGTTCTCGCGCTACGCCGGCCAAATTAGAGCATTCAAAACTCTCTCGTCTGGCTGCTCCTATTCCCATACTTCTTTCAAGACCCATGACAGCCCCACGAGGTACACTAACCTGCAAATATTTCACTGTTGACCAGCTTGCCGACACCACTCCATCACTTGACATCGAAGATGCTCCTAAGACCACAAACACTGCTTTGTCTGATCTTAGCGAGAAAATGAACACCGTTGATGAAACACCTGAAACGGCTTCACTTGGTTCCAATAATAACACAGCAATGTATTATCCTTCTAGTGCTGATTTTTTTATCTTTGGAGAAATCTACGTCAATGACTTGATGAATACAAACGACCAGACACCCAAAGACCACAAGCATATCATTTCCATGGACGAAGAAAATGACTCAACTGACACTCTCGTACACCAATCGTCTTCTTCTCAACAACAGATAACACACTCCCATAGCCGAAACAGTATTAAAGCTGTGGTGATCAAGCTCATTTATTCAATGTATTTCGCTTCCCTCTCAGTTTGTTCTCTGATTGTTGCACAACCACGTCACAACTATTACAATTTATATACCCGTTTAATTTCCAAATGAATAAAATCTCTCTCTCTCTTATTCTGTCTCGCTAATTCCGTGCACACCTTAAGAACCTATCACCAGCCGTTTCATTTTTTTTAGCGAATTCCAAACGAGATTTTATTTTACTTGTACAATGTCATCAATCAACAACAACAACTTTGAAGAAAACATGGATGTCAAACACGTGCTTACTGTTACCAGCCCCACCGTCGACCCTACCATTCTGAATGCCAAGGAAAGCGTCGAGCGCCAGATTAGTATGCTCACTGAAAAGGAAAGTATGCTTTTGAAGGTTTATACCTCTACTCTTGATCCTACGGAGATGGAGCAAGCCGCCAAGGCTCTCGATCAGTGCAACAAGTTTCGTCAAGAACGTTGTAAAGACCTGTTTGAGTTGAACGCACTTATCAACGGCCCGTCTCAAATTCGAGCAGTCGTTTCTGAGGCCGCTTTCTCATCTGCTATTGTGTCAAACGCTAGTAGTCAACGCGAGGTCACCTCTCTTAACCTCGATTCTCTTCCTCGGTTGCAATGGCGTAATGCCGATGGTACTGATGTGATCGTTGATCCTAAGCGTGAGATCTTTCAGAGTGCTGCAGAAGCTATTCAAGTTTTAGGATGGCAATTTTTTCCTCCTGGAAATAACCCAGAAAGTTCAGCCGTTGACTGGCGCAAACTCGTCCAACGTGTCATGAATGGGGAACAGCTCATGTGGTATCGCAAAACATTCCCTGAGAATCACCCGGATCTTTCTTCAATTACTTCGAAGATGTTTAGTGATGAGTTTTTGGCCCACCACGGCAGCCAAAGCGCTTTTATGTATGAGCCACTCAAAAAATTGCTTGAGTTCACGCATATTCATATGAATCCCACCAGGGAAACCATCGACGCCTACTTGCTGCGATTCAATCAAGAACGCTTGTTGGCCGAGTTGCCTGATGATGCCACCACGGCTCACCTTTTGTTGCAAGGCCTCACCAACACGCTCAAGACACGCGCGATGAAAGCTCTATCATCAAAAGCCAATGACTCTTATCTGACAACTTGCAGAAATGCCGAAGAGATCGCCTTGCTATCGTACAGACTGGAGTTTCCAACAGGAGTCAGCTCATTTGTGGATACCCGGTCCCTTTCATACACGCCAACTTGCATCACCGTTGATGACATGGAGTTGGTCGAAGCACCCATCGTCAAGAAAAAGGGTAAAAATGCCGCACCAGCTTGGCAAGAGTTCAGTCGCGACAACGACGATGGCCGAACCCCACCTCTCCACCGCAACAGAGCCGGTCCAAACCTTCACCACCGCGCCAGCGGCAACATGATCGGTAAAACAAACTACCACAACAACAACAGCAACAACCGCAATCATAATTATCAACAAGGTAATTTCAGCAATCAGCAAGTGTTGCAAAAGCTACAAGAGCTGTTGGTTCCAGCCTACACGCCCTGTGATAGCCATGGTACTGCTACTGTGGGACACAACAAATGAAACTGTTCGGTCGACAGACAAAATCGAAACCAACCCGTTAATGCGGCTAGCGTTAACGGCTGGAACGGAGTTCCCCCTTTCACTGCTCCTCAATTTCAGCATCGCCAAGATCAAAAGAAGGGTTTCAAGTATTGTAACCAAGGCTGCGGTCAGGTTTACATGCCTGGTCATGTCTGCCCCAAAAAGGAGCCCAAAACAACAGATGCGATCAACGCTTTAACTGTGAGCAAAAGCAGCAACAACTCGCCGGTTTCTTACCAACCACAGCCTCCAAGAGACGTCAGCAACGAAATTGACATTGAAATGGAGGAACAGCCTCAAATCAACGCTCCTAGCGTTCAACAGGGGCCAATTCACACTTGAGGTCACGTACTTAGGTTTAGGCGTATATAAATTCGAATTCAGCATTTAAAAATCCGAAAAATATCCTTGTAAGTAAATCGAGCACTGGCTTTCCGATGGCGGTGTTAGAAAGCCAAAACTCCGAGGTCTTCAGAAGTTAAAAACCAGACGAGCTTTTTTCAATACTTTTTATACTTTTAAGGCACCGATGCCTAATTTAACATTCTAAATCTTGGATGAAGTCCTTACCTGCTTAATTGGATCAGTTAAAAGCTTGTTTTATGCTTGTTCTGGGCTATACTTCGCCTATATCAAACATCACAAAGTAAAAAAAAAAAAAACTGGCTCCAGCATGGAAGGAAGAAAAATGCTGAGAATGATAGACAAATCTTTTTTAAATTGGCGCTTATTTAGGTTGGCTTATACTGTAAAACATTGTTGATATTCAGAAATGTTACTTGGTTTGATAGCAAAATGCTGTTTTAAGTGCCTGTAAGCACTGATTCGATTCCTCCGTGGGCTTTTTTGGTTTTAGTTTTTATAGCTTCTGAAAGTCACGCGAAGCCACAATTTTTAAGGAATATTTGAAAAAAAATTATTTCTTATTCCTTTCGTTTCTTTCTTTCTTTTGTTTTCATTTAAAGTAAGTTTTTTTTATCTTTATATTAACTATATTAGAATATGTTAATGAACGAACAGAACGAAGAACTACAAAGCCAAATTATACAATTACCTTATCGTGGACCAAGCTCTAGAGTTATTCACAACGGTGAATTGGAAAGAGATATAATTACTCAAAGCGATGACACTTGTTGGAAGTATGTTGAAGTGATATTAAATTGGATATCAATTTAACGTTTTTGTAGTTTTCTTAGACAAATTAATGCAGTTTACACCGGCACTATTAATTGTCCTGGATGTGGTTTACCAATGGGAGGACCTCATTATCGTAGTCAAAGAGATCAATATTATTTTCGTTGTACTAGTCATGCAGTACATCCTAATGACAAGACTCTCGTAGCAACTTATAACTCCATGTTCTACCGAAAAAGATGCAGTATCCGTATTACATTGAAAGCAATGTTTCGTATGGTTTTTAATCAAGACAAATTTACAAGAATTTACAACGATTTATCAATCAATTACTCCACCATTAGTCAATTATACAGGGATTTATGTGTTTTGTTTGAAAATGATTTACTTCGAAACAATCCCATTATGTTAGGTAGTTAATTTTTTATCAGATGTGTTATGTTCTCACATACATTTAGGTGGACCTGGTGTGGATCATGTGCAAATTGATGAATCAAAGTTTGGCAAGAGAAAGTACAACAGGGGTCATCGTGTGGAGGGTGTGTGGGTTCTAGGTTTGGTTGAAGCTATATATCTTGGACCAACTTCAGTTAGAGAACGCCAACAAGATGGAACGTATAGTGTCCGTGTTATTGAAAAGTATAAAGCTGGACGTCGTTTTCTTTGTACTTTACCAAACCGAAATGCACGCACCCTTATCCCAATTATTAGAAAGTATGTTCTACCTGGTACAACTATCAGAACCGATGGATGGCGGGCTTATTCTGGTTTGCATCGTAGAGAATATATGGATAGACGTACTGGTGCTTTAGTGGTTGCATTAGCTAATGATGATCAGTATATGTATCAGCATCAAGTTGACAACCATTCTATCAACTTTGCAACTGAGGATCATGTCCGTCAGAATAGAACTGTTGGATTCATTAATACAAACATTATAGAAGGCATGTGGAATCATGTGAAAAAGGATCTTAGTGCAAGACATCGTACTAAAAAAGAATGTCCATATCGTCTGGTTGAGTATCTGTGGCATTATGAAAACCGGAATAATATTTGGAATGCTCTTGTTCGTGGATTGTCCGAAGTGTCATACTCACCAAGCAACTTGAATGGAAACAATGATCATTATCAGCTAATTACTGAGAAGACTGAAGGTGGTGATTTTTTGGATGGTGATCCAACGGAGGAAATGGACGAAATGCATGCCATTGACAGTAACTATTTAGAGAAGATAAAACATGTGATATTAAATTTTTCATAGTTGAGCTAGATGATAGTTCTGATAATGAGTCTGAGGCTGGTTCACAAAATGATTCAGATTATAATCCTGAAATCAGAAGTGAGCCACCTCGTGCTATTAGACGTGTAACGAGATCTAGACGTGCGGCTGTGGTAATAGAAAATCAAGAAGTTGAACCAACGATTGACGATTTACATCATATGTCTTCTACTGCTCTTAGTGAGCGAAATATAAGCGAATACCGAAGAATTACATCTCTTATCCTCCAAAAATTAAAAGATGAAGCTACTGATGAATAAAAAACATCATCTTGATTGAACAATTTGATGTAATGTTCAAAAGTGTACATAGAAAAAGTTTAAGATAATTCTATAATCATTAATATATATTATTAAGACTAATGCTATTCAATTATAAAAAAAAAGCCTCTAAGTAATTGATTCCTATAGAATGTATAGGTAAATTTTTAATCTCAAACATTTATCTTTTTATCCGCATATCATCTATTTTTTCAGATGCAAAAGTAAATAACAAAAACTAAAGCCAAAAGGGATGATAAGTAATGAGACTAATGAATATCCTTGCATTTAAGAAAAACTGTGGACTATGTACACTTTTGACAATGTCTGGATCTTTAACGCTACTTCAATTGATGGATAAAATATATGTTTATCGATTACAATAAAAAATTCCTGGATAAGGGCTTCCAAGGCATTTTTAGCGAATCAAAAGAGAAGTCGACGGACTATCGATGGATTTGGATTGTGTTGTCAAAAAGATGAGCCCTGATGTCGCGGTACCTGAATATGGGATTTGTTAATGGACTTAGACCGCCGTTAGTTTTCACTGATACATTGACTATTACTTATGCCTCAGACCTTGTTAATACAAAAGTTTCTCCACCTAGTTGTATCGTAAATCCTTAATCCGTGATCTAGGTCATATGTATGAATGTTCATGTAGAAGTTGTTTGGATGCAACATCTTTATTTAATCTTTAGGTTTTCCTTTTAACTTTTTGCCATATATATGGTAATAATATATTTATAATGTTCTGAAAACTTCTTTTTGTGAATATGTACTGATGAATCAAGATATTACAA
>JNDS01005380.1:0-24354 GCA_000697035.1 Rhizopus stolonifer B9770
AGCCAAAAAAAAAAAAAAAAAAAAATTGATACATAGTACAACAATAGAGTCTATGTATGTCTTAAAAGGGACATATGCATATTATGGTCTATCAAAAAACCAGACGTAGTCGCCTTTAATGTTACACGGTCATCAATTATCTTTAAGCTGCTCAAGCAAAGGAGAGGGCTTTATGTACTTGACAACACAAGTTTTAATTTACAACTTTCTACATTGTTGCCTACAGAAGATGTGACAAAAAAAAAACCCTGTTCCTGGATCAGAGGGGGTGGGGGTTTATATTCTCAAAATGTCATTGAATTGTTGGCACAAAAAAGTGGTTTTTTGTTACTCTAAACCCCTTTAGCCCTTTTTTTTCTGTTTTTATTCCGCTCGTGCATAAATTGTAGATCTAATTCAGTCTACACATACAAGAAAATAAGTCTCGTCCCATTAAACAATGCATTGAATTATCAGTGTTCCATTTTAATTTCAAAAGACCATAAATCTCTAGCGCAATAAATGTCTTCGTCTCGATCATCTAGTACTTTTACAGCGTATTGTCTGATCTGCTCCATCACTTTGATCGATTCTGGTTCTAGATCACCAGAATACCGAGAACTGAAATGTGTAAGAATCAATTTTTTACAACCAATCTGTCGAGCAAAGGCTGCTGCCATTTGAGGTGTCGAATGTCCATGTGCTCTTGTTCTCTCTTCTACTTCTTCTAGCGTGAGTTCGGGTGGATCAAGTGTGGTCAGCGCATTAGTAGCCTCATGAATAAGCAAAGTCGGTTGATGCGTAAGTGACGCCAATTGTGCCGGATTGCAAGTATCACCCAAGATGACAATCTCACGGCCCGGTCGTTTCGCAGGCGGATAAAGTATCTGGCCATCCGGTAACTCATAAGGTGTATTATTACGTTGAATCTCGCCCAAGACGCGCATCGGATTTTTTATTCCTCGTAACTTGAGTGCATCTGCCTGTGCCTTGACCATCGGAATCAGTCCATCCAACTTTCCAACACTTTCGGGCTCCTTTACCACATAACCCAAAGAGGGGATCGAATGTTCAATCGCACTCGCGCTCACCTTGTAGATCCCGCACTCGGGCAAACTCTCAAATACACCCTTTTGGCTCATTATGTTTTGTCCAGGGAGTTCGCTTGGGTGAAGGTCTTGGTTGTTGTCCATCCTGTCACCGTCATGGAGTAGTTCATGGACTCGATAGGATCGTCCCAGGCTGGTGTATGTAGACCGAAGCGTGGTACGGATCCAAGATCGAAGTGGGGTAGGTCCATAGATCTCCAAGGGGGTCGAATCGCTAGGGTTCAGGTGATCGCTCAAGCTGCATAAAAGAGGACCAAGTCCAAAACAGTGATCGCCATGCATGTGTGTGATAAACACATGGCTGATTTTACCCATCTTGAGTTTGCTCTTTTGTAGCTGATGTTGGGTTGCTTCTCCACAATCAAAAAGCCAGATATCGCCATCGAGTCTGAGTGCCATGGATTGGTGGTTTCGTGTCGAACTGGGTTGTGCGCTACCTGTGCCCAAAAAAGTGATGTCCATGGGTGCCACCATGATGAAATGTTTTTTCGGGAAAAAAAATAATAATAATCTCTCTCACAACCAAAAAAAAAAAAAAAATACATATTTATAATGCTTAATTTTGTTGAATGTTTAAACTCGTGAATTTCATAAAATAGTTTCTGTTTTTTGGAGAGAGGGTATATATATGTATATATTTATTATTGTTCGATGGGTGGAGTAGTTCCTGTTATATTCCATGAGTCTCTCTCTCTCTCTCTCTCTTTTATTCTTACCTTGGTGTACAAATTCCAAAGTAGACATGATTGTCTTCATATCGTTTTCCATAATCTGAGCCCAATTCTTAACATCCCCTAATTCCTTGAGAGAATTGTTAAAGTTATCTACCAAAGATAACCATTGTTGTGTTTGGCTGACATATTTCGATGTTTGTGTTGCTAATTTTCTTGATTGTTGTTCCAAGTCCTTTTGCTTTATAAAAATATCATTCACTCTATAATCTGTCAGTTTTAAAACACTTTTTTGTTGTTATTTTACCCTTCGTTCATATAATTGTTGACTGTATCTGTCAATTCATGTGTCGCTTGCATGGCATTTTTACGAATCTGTTCTACAATAAAAAATAAACAAGAGTATTTTGAACAATAAATTACCATTATTTTTCTTTAGTTCTGTTCTTTTCTCTTGATGTGCTTTGACTAATTGGGATAAGGAATCTGACATTTTTTTTTTCTTTTTTTTTAAAAGAAAGAAAGATATACTTTTTCAATCTCAATGAACGCTTTTTCTTTTCCGCATGATTATTCTAAAGTTCATTCAAAATGGGGCAAGGACTTTTTTTTGTATGCCTTTTTAGGTGATCACATTAAGGCTATTGAATGCAGAAAGTAATTTCAATGCTGCTACTTTCTTTATCAGCATCACTTCATTTTTTGAAATATCTTCAACTTACTAACTCTTTAGCTGTGGAAATGCGGTTAAACTTAAATCAAACCACTTCCCTTTCCAATGTTTATAAGATAACGCGAGAAAAAAACAAAAGCAGTACCAAGAGTCAACCATTCTTTTCGATCTGTCATTAAGTAAGTGTACATATATTGAAGGGGTAAACCTTTATATATGCCAAGTCCAGTAGAGAAGCTCCGAATAATGCAATATGTTTCATAAAGCGGACAACAATTGCCCTTCATCCTCTAAGTTCAGTTCTATCTGAAGAGTAATGTGTTTTATAATTCAAAAAATTAAAGAATCGTTTTTTTGTAGTTCTTCAATCTCTATTGTAAAAACATCAAGCGAAACCTTGTGTCAAAAAGTAAAAGATTATCTTCGGAGTTGTTCCAATATGTCAAAAAAGGGACTCTCTCTTTTTATTATTAACTTTATATTACTGAAACATAAGCCATTTTAAATCAAATTATTACACAAAAAGATGTGTATAAAAAGGACGTGTGAGTCAATGAAACTAAAGTAAAAAAAAAAAAAAAAAAAAAAAAAATCCCAATTCCTATCAGAATGGTGGTCACAAAGATATTTTCAGGATTTGCTCTATTCACATTCATCATGCAAGGCGTCTTTGCTAATCTTGACATTTTACAGATCTATGGTGGTTTGGGTGTACTAGATACTCAAACCCCATGGTGTTCTTTCCAAATGGAATTCAACACAACGTTCAACAACTCTAGCCGGGTCCTTTCTTTGATGTTTCCCAGCGATGGTTCTTCTAGTGGACAAGCTCAACTCAAGGACACCTCAGGCCAAGTGCAATCATGCGTCAGCGTGGATCTCAAAAAGACACACAATTACAAATATATTCAGGCCAAAATCGGTGATGAATATGGAAATTACACCATCACCCCCATCTTTAAGAAACCATGCAACTTTACAAAGTTCAAAAAGATTAACTGTAGAAATGAAAAGGGAAAGAGATGTCACATCAAATCTCAGTCGGCAAAGGGGTCAGTATACAATGGTAAAGCTGCTGGAAAAAGTCTTTGTTAAAGCAGATTTTTTTTTTTTCGTTTTTATATAAAATCCCCATAGATAATATAGTCCCCCTTTTTTTTTCAATAATATTTGATTTATTTACACTTTTTTGGTAAAATTATCAAAAAAGTAAAAATTCGGTTTCCGCCCTCCCTTTTTTTTTTTTACCAAAGAAAAAAAAAACTTTTGATTTTTTTTTCCTGCATACAATCATGGCTAGTAACTGTAGTATCGGTCTGTTAGTCTCTAAAGATACAACCGATATCGAACTCGCCCTATCGAAAGCTGAATCAGAAAATTATTATTTTATTGTAGCTCCAATCTCAAAGCCTTCTTTTAAGCGTGTTCTTGATCAAACTAAAGAATTAGGAGGAGACTTTGAGACATGGCAAGATCGTCCTGCATTTCAACGTCAAGACTTATTGTTGAATTCTACAGGTTGCCTTTTAAAAATATTTTTTTCTTTGCTGATCATTTATATATATATATATATATATATATAGATATATCAAATAGAGTATTGGGTGTTTTCTCGGATTGGCTCGATTTAGATTCCTTGGACGATCACATCCGAACCTGTTCCGAAATTGCTTTTAAACAAGAAGCTGAATGGGCCAGCCACATTGGTCTCAAAGGGGTCATATTCCCCAAGATCGGCCCCGAAGTTCACAACACAGCACGTATGCTCAATTCTGTATCCGGCACAGTTAACAGTCTCTTTTGTGTGAGAGTGAAAGACACCTGTTGGAAAGACTGGAACCGACTTCGCACCTTGACTGGCCACACCAACCAAAAGATCAGAGTCGCGCTTGAACTCACATCTGAACTTGCCAAGGACGAATTGTTGGATATCTGGCTTGCGGAACCTTTAGGGGAAATCATTATTCCATCCGAGCTGTTTATCTACAATGACAAGGGCTATCCCGTCTTGAAAAAGGCACACCAACACTTTTTGAAAAAAGTCTTGCGAAAAATGGAACCTGATGTGATCTTGACAGAGTTTTCGGAAGATTTGCAATCATTGGCTGCGGATTATATCGGATTTCTTAGTAGACGCTTGCCTGAATTGAACGAGGTGGAAAAGTTTGCCTCGGGTTATTTTGATTCATTGCAGATGCCCTTACAGCCCTTGGCAGATAATTTGGAAAATCAAACTTATGAGACATTTGAAAGGGATCCTATCAAATATCAACAGTATGAAAGAGTAAGTAAAAGAGAACTCCTCGTGGGAGAGGACACATAATTGACCTTTTTATATAACAATAGGCGGTTTATCAAGCTTTAGTGGATCGTGTAGAATATTCATCAGATATAGTCACGTAAGTAGATTTATAAACCATTTTTCTCTAACTCACTCGTGTTTGCCTAGTACGATTATGGTAGTTGGTGCTGGTAGAGGTCCTTTGGTTAACTGCTGTTTAAGAGCTGCTGAAAAATCATTACGAAAAATCCATGTTTATGCACTAGAAAAAAACCCAAATGCTTTTGTCACGTAAAGAATCACTCGTCAAAAAAAAAAAGGGAGAGAGAGAGACTTATATAAAGATTTTTAGACTTCAGAATGCAAAGGCTGAACAATGGGGTGATAAAGTTACTCTTGTGTTTGCGGACATGAGAAAATGGAAACCTGAAAGTAAATGCGACATATTAGTGAGCGAATTGTTGGGATCTTTTGGTGACAACGAACTATCCCCTGAATGTTTGGACGGTGCTCAAAAGTTTTTGAAAGGTAAGAAAAAGAAAAATCTGGACATTGTATTCATGGGGTGTGTTTTTCAGATGATGGTATTTCTATTCCCGCTTCCTATGATACATTTATTGCACCTATGGCTTCCAACCGATTGTTCAATAATGTAAGTGAATACAAGAGTCTTGCGAGCTTTGAAACCCCCTATGTGGTCATGTTTCGACAATTTTGTTTGCTTGCTTCACCTGAAGAATTATGGACGTTTGAACATCCCAACAAAAAGAATATACCAAAAGATGGTGATCCTTTAAACAACTGCCATAATCAGAGATATAATCGTGCTGAATTTCTTGTAAAACATGATACAATCATGCACGGGTTTGCAGGTTACTTTGATTGTAAACTCTATGGCGACACACACATCTCCATTCATCCCGACACTCACTCGCCCGATATGTTTAGTTGGTTTCCCATCTTTTTCCCTGTTCAAACCCCCATTCAGATTACCAAAAACTCTATAGTAACAGCTCATTTTTGGAGATTGTCTGACAAGCAAAAAGTATGGTACGAATGGTCTGTGACCATAAACAATAAGGATGGAGAAGAATCATATGTGTCATCTCTTCATAATCCAGGTGGAAGATCTTATTATGTTGGTCTGTAATAATATTTCTAATTTGTACAAAATAAATAAAAGCTAGTTGATTTCTAAAAAGTTAGTTTCAAGTCTTTAATCTGCAAGCTTAAATTCGGAGGTTCAATTTAGGAGAGCGAAATGCAGCTCTATACGGTCGAGAAGAAACAGTCTCAAATTAACGCCACTTTTATTTTTTTTTCATTCACAGGCCAATCTCAGTGGACATTGAAGGCTTTAAGCCATCGTTTTTTTTCTTTCTCTTTTTCTCATTACAGCAAATGGTACTTTTTTTTTTTTTTAAAAAAAAAAAAACTTATGAACAAGACACTTTACTAAAACACCCTAGGTCAACTTTGTCTTATTTGAAACAGCTTCAGGCTATGCTCTCTTTGAGCGTCTTCAATCAGAAGAAATCGGATCCAAGTTAGAATCTGTTCAAAACTCTATTTCAGACCTTCCCAAGTTCAGCAAAATGCTTAAACTCAAGTCCTTTGCTCCTTTCAAGAGTGCTGCTGATGCTTTGGAAAACGCCAACGATGTTTCTGAAGGTAAAAAAAAAAAAAAAAAAAAAAAAAAAAAAAAAAGGGAGAAAACGTAATCCATTCTTTTGATATGTCTTTCATTTGTGTCATGTGACGGACGTTTTTACTGAGTTTTTTAACCAATCAAAAATATGCATTATTCCCAATGTGTCACCCTGCATGATTTTATTACCCAGAAGTAAAGATACTGAGCAGTAAGAACATACATGAGCCAATAAATCTAAATAGCCCAAGTCCACAATTCACCCATAAAAGAACAGACATGTAGGTTGCTCCTGCGGATTCTACAAAGATGGAAATATACTGGGGTGCTGTGATAAAGATAACCAAAATAGCATTACAGGCAATCCATACCAACACCAAATGTGTTCTAAACGCTCGTTGATAATCATCTTTTGTGAATGTGCTTTTACTTTCCTCTGTTTTACTTGATTTATCGTCCAGTGCAAATAGAGCTGCGTCGTATTGACAGTTAATATCGTGTTGATCTGCTGGTAATTCGATTTCTACAGTTTTGACACCCTTTTCTTTTTCAGAGACGTGAACAACGCCTAGATCTTTATCTACAGAGTTATCTCCCTTGGTACCCCAACTAAGAAGCTAATGAGATTTCCATAAACATAGTCTGTTTATGCTGAGATTACCTGACATCGTGTGTATTACAAAAAGCATAAATGTTGAGTATGTTAATGTAACCAGGCAACAAGAGAAGGTATGGAAGAAAGCTCGTGAACATGTGGTATGGTTGGCGATGTAAGCAGCTAGAAACAAAGTAGATGCCATAAGTAGAGCTCAGGGAAACAATCATATTCCGAAGACCGGGATCATTCATAGCAATAATAAAGTTCTCGGTTGTGTTTTTTGTCCATTCATTCTGCTCAGCTGCGAGTTGTATTCCTTTGTAGATAAGCCATGAAGCACAAAATAACATGTAAGTCATTAAAAAGGCAAATCCGATGAGACATGTCATAAAGAGATATTTTGATCTATTTTTTTTTTTTTTTTTTTTTTTTCACTTGTTTAAATATATAAATATATATAAATTTCTTATGGCTTACCCTTGAGGTCTATTTCCCATTGAACAAATAAAGATAATGAACAAGAGGGCAGCATAAACATATCTACAAAAATCAAATATCTTGCTTCCCCAGTCATTACCAAACGGACTAGCCGATGGATCAGCTAGACTTTTTGTGATAAAGTAAAATGCGATATAAAAGTTCCCCACAGAAAACCAGCTAAAGATAAGTGTGATCACATTATATATTCCCTCCACTAACAAGAGCACCGTTCGACTGAACCCATGGCCGCTGTTCCATATTTTTGAAAAATGAATTAAACCATAGACCCCCGCAAAGAAAGATCCATTCAGCCATCGCCTTCTTTGAGAAATAAACTCTGGTAGCTGACTGGGAACATCTGTCTCACCAAAGGCACTATTGACATACTGAAGTAACCAACGCTCGTCATTTTTTGCCACCAACTCAAAGCACAGAATACGATCCTCTGCTAGGTACATGTTGGCTTCAAATAGACCTGCCTTTTTCTCTTGGTCCTTGTGAAGATCTTCACCCAAAAAATATTTTTCAAGTGGGCCCTGACCGTTCACATTGTTCTTGAGTGCCGCATAACGATAGGCAGAAAAGGCACCAGGTAGCACACTGATGTAACCCAAGACGGATTCCAGCGGTTTATCCAGAATGTTGGACATTTTATATTCAAAGTTTTGCGCAGCCACCAGAGGGTTGATTAGCTGACAGCAGGCGGTACCCAACATGGCACGGATCTCACCACATGCGCCGCCGACCAGAGGATTTCGGTCAAAGGCCTTCCAGAGTTGATAGATGCTGCTGTTCCCCGGTCGTGTACCGACATCCAATAGAATACATACGTTGGGTTGGAGAATTGGACCAAAGGCGTTAAAGAACCAGCGATGTGAGTTGATCTTTTTTGCGTTTTTTTCTTTTAGACAGAATATTGTTTGTACTGGCACAATGCCTTTATCGGATCCCTTGATATTCATATCTGAATCTACTGATATTTGCGTTGTATACTATATACATTTTTTTTTAGGATTAACCAAAGGAAAGGAAAAAAAAAAAAAAAAAAAAGATAATATGTAGCTTACTTCATAAATATGAGCCTTGACCGGTTTATCATCCACCACATTTTTAGCAATGCCTGTTTGATAAACACCCATGGATTCCAAAACGCTCAACACGCGTTTATTGACCACCTTTCGACCATCCGCCACAATACAGACTACAACCTTTTTCCAACCGTCAGGTCCCCACATATTACTTTTCTTTAGACTACACAAATGTGCAATATTTTTCATTACACCATGCATCGTACGCGTAAAAAGTATTTCATCTTCCTAATAAATCGTTTTTTTTTTAAAAAAAAGATAAATAAAAAATAAAAAAATAAAAAGTATGGTTCATTCTTTTTATTCTTACATTATACATAGTCATCACAATAAACATTTCTGTCTCTCGATTATAAATCTTGGGTCGAAGTGTAAATCCTTGAGCTTCAAATTCATCGGGCTCACAAGTAGCAGCAGTATATCTCAATTGTGAAAATTCCTCACGCTCACTTGCATTAAGAGCGCCCAACAGTCGATCCGGTATCGGACAATCAATCACCAGATGTTTATTGAAAGGCAATCGACGGGTTACTTTACGTTTGGTTGTCGTGGTCTTGGGTGCATCTAAATAAGATTCGGCTCGGTCAAGAGATGGCTTTCTTTTGTGTGTATGATGAGATCTGAGAGAGGAAAGTGTTTGTTGATTTCGGGCATAGTTTGTCTCTTGTTGTTGTACAGGTTCGTGTTTTTCTTTGGATGTGAACCAACTGCTGAGCCATCCACTAAGTCCTTGTGTTTCTTCTTTTTCAGGCATATTAATTAAAAAAAGAGAGAGAGAGAGAGAAGGAAAGAGAGCAGTAAAAATAACAAGAGGATTATTGTAATTGCCAAATGTGTCAATGTTTTCGGTTAAAACCCAATTCCTTGTGTTCATTGGTTGAATTGTATTGCAGTGTTTCTACTTTGAATCCAGACATTGTTAGTTACAGTAATTTACTGGCGTCTTTTCAATAGTCAATATAATAGCTCTTTATATATATATATATATCAAAAGGCACTTTACGGAAGTCATGCTTTTTTTTTTTTTTTTGGTGTGAAGATTATCAAGGGACATCATAATTATTACTCTTAATAAGGACGAGTATGAATTTTCGTCAAGTCATAAATAAACGAGCTTAAGTCATGGTCACGTTTTACTTTGTGAGGTATAGTTCTTTATTTAAATGAACGACAAGTAATCATACTTTGATCCGATTAAATGTGCCTTTAGCAAATTTTGTTATTATCTTATGTTGACCATTGTTTTTTTTTTTTTTAAGGCCGTTGGTCATGATACCAAAGGTTTCTGACTCAGAATATAAACTTGAGGGACTTTGTTGTGAACAGCGGAAAGAAAATGAATCAAAAGTCCAAAAAAAAAAAAAAAAAAGCTCTTATATTCCAAATTGTTAAAAAAAAAGTGCAGAGGACTCAGTGAAATTGGTCGACACTGTCTGAGCAGCTTCAATCAATCCTTCGAACTTGGAAAAGCTAACATCAATGAAGGAGAGGGAGAGGGGGGAGGGGAGAGTAAAGACTAATCAGCAATAGTTTTTTTTTTATGGAAAAAAATAAAAATAGAAAGAATATTTCTATTTGTTTTTGAGAGCAAAGGCATTAACTTGCATATGGAAGGTTTCTTTAATCAACAGAGGTTCTGACAATTGCATGAAAAATTACCTGATTCATATAAGAATTCTTTTTTTTTTTCCCTTCTTTCTTCTCTCGGCTAAAGGATACTGACAATAGTAAAATTGCTGATTCCTATAGGCAGTGATATGGATGACTTATGTCATAAAAGACCTGGTTTTTAAAACACTATTGTTTTTTTTTTTAAAAAAAAAGAAAAGTTTTGTTTAAAAGGATCGACTACGAGAAGGTGAAAGTACATCTTGTTCCAAAAAATATGACACTAGACAAGAAAGTAGTATTCAATATCAACCCAATACCACAAACTCGCCTCCATTAAGTAGGTAATTCAACCTGTCAAGTTATTCAAGATAGCTTTTGATTCAATATCTCCTAAAAAAAAAGCACAAACATTTACTATCATAACCACATCATACTGCTTCAGTCGGTCATGGAAGGAAGTATAGTGATTTATTCACGTATTCACAAGTGATGGCTTGCTATTGTAACTAAACCTTCAGTCCGCTCTTGAAAAAAGACGTGTAATGAAAGATCAAGTAAAAAAAATAAAAATAAAAATAAAAATTTAAAAAACTGAACAATGTTTGGCTGGTGATTAAAAATAAAACGCCTGTTTGGAATTACCAAGACATGAAAAAAGTCTAGTTAACTTTATTTAAAAGCTATTTTGTTAAATTACCATGAGAATTTAAGCACTCACGATGAGTTAATTTTTTTTTTTTTTTTTTTTGACATGTATGCGAACACGGAAGAAGTTCTCAAGTTTAAAGTAAAGTTATGAAATATTGACAATTAAATATAGTCTGAACATATTTCTTTTAAGAATGCCATGATCTTCAGGCTTGCAACAAAGATATTTCTTTAAAGTAAACTTGTGAGTTCTAAAAAATGGGTGAACCATATATTAAAAATCCGATTAAAGAATTTACAAACAAATGAAACATGCATAAGATCACAGCCTATTATTTTTTTTTTATTGTTTTCTGAGCATAGTTATCACAATACAATCCAAAGATTACTATAAAAAAAAAAAAAAAAAAAAAAAAAAAAAAAAAAAAAAAAAAAGTAACGTTTACAACCACATAGATTAACACTCCCACGCGATCATTCTCTATTTTTATCATTTCGGTCACTGAATATTTTTTTAAGATCTTTTATGCACAGAAAAGTGTAAATTTTTCTCTTATCTTTTTTATTTCACAATTTTTTTTTTGTATTCTTGCAATAATGGAAAAGAAAAGAATGATTTTTATACTTTCATTCATAACAGCACTTTTGGTAGCCAATGTATCTGGACCGCAATATGTTTTCCCTACCTTTGGTCCATCTTTAGCCAGTAGATTTCATTGGAGTTCAATGGAAAATAGTGTAGTAGGCACTGCTGTATTTGTTGGTGTGTCTTTCTCGGGCCCGTTATGTGCATGGTTGGTTGATCGTTTTGGATTTAGAATGTGAGTTTGAAGGAAATTGAGCGTGAATTTAATTTTCGGAAATATAGAACATTGACCATATCTTCTTTGACTACCTTGTTGGGATCACTTTTATTGGCAGAAACTTATGCTGGTCATTTATCCAGTCATTATATCCTTTGTTCCTTTTATCTTGTATGTATTGGTGCTGCAAGTTCAGCCTCTTATCTCTGTGCCCTAGACTCTCAGGTAGAGTAGATTTCTTTTTTTTTTTTTAGAAAAAAAAAAAGTAAAAAAAAGAGCAAATTATTAACAGTTCTTCTTTTTAGGCTTACAATTTTAAAACTTACCGAGGCATGAGTTTAGGATTTACAAGTGCTTCTTTAGGAATCAGTGGATTGGTATTCACACAATTAAATGATAGACTGTTTAAATCCAAAACAGAACAAGATATCAGCACTTTTCAATTCTTGATCTTTTTTGGCTGCACGACTGCCTTGATCACACTCTTTGCTTCTTTCATCTTGGGCCCCATCAGATTCGGCCTCTTGAATACCTCTTCTGATAACACTGCTAGTGTTAGTAATAGTAGTAGTACTCGAGAAGAGTTGGATCCATTGTTATCAAAGAACGCGGTAGAGATTGAAGAGGATGAGATAAACGTATACGGTTCAGCTGTCTTTTTGGATCCCATCGGGCTTTCTCTGTGTCTATCGCTCGTCGTTCTCTTGGGTCTAGGCTATGTTTATCTGGCCAACATCGGAAGTCTCATCACCTCCCTCTCAATGGATGAAATGAACTTGAGCGAGGCGCAACATCTCCGTAATCTGCATATTTCTATTTTCAGTGTGTCCAACTGTCTGACTAGAGCCTCCTTGGGCACCCTGAGCGATTTACTACAGAAACGAGCAGGTGTTCATCGCATCTGGTTCATCTGGTCGGGTGCACTCGGTCTTTTTTTTGCGTCTCTTTCTTTGGTAACCTTTGTATCAGACGAAAATGATCTGCTTGTCTATAGTGTCTGGGTTGCTATTCCCTATGGTATCGCATTTGGTATTGCGCCAGCTATTATTAGTGAATTTGGAACAAAGGTAAAATCTTTATATATATATATATATATGTATATGTATACTGATAAATTTATTCTGTAGAGTTTTGCTAGGAATTGGGGATGGGTAATGTGTGCACCTGCGATTGGAAGCCAGTTATTCAATCTTCTATTTGGATTTGTTTATACACAAGAGTTGGAAGATCAAGAAGGAGATGTGTGTCGCGGAATCATTTGTTTTAAAACTACTTTTATCGTGGGTGCCATGACTTCCCTGGTCTGTGCCCTTATCCTGTCTGTGGCCATTTACAGAAAGCGTTTATACAAGTTTCATCTAAATTAATTTTTTTTTTTTATTTGTGTATTTTAAACCACTTGAATCATATAATAAGAAGACTTTCCGACACGAAGAATACAAATCTTTCCGTCAATCAAATCTTTCTCCTCTAGTGTTTGTTTGTGGTTTTTTATACGATCGTTATTCAAGTAGAATCCTCCAGCTTTAATCTTTTTCTGCGCATCAGCTACAAATAAAATGAGTGTGTATGTATATATAAATATGTATAAATATATATATTCACTTACATTTGGATTTCGATGCACGAGCCATTGTGGCAACGTGATCCAGACCCATACCTAATAAATTTGAACGTTCCAATTGAATGAAACGATGACTGTCGTCTTTGAATGCCTCAATAATTTGATCACCTGTGAGTGAACTGATGTCTTGACCAAATAGAACTTGAGTTGCTGTTTGTGCCTTTTTAACGCCCTTTACTTTACAACATGTTATTCATAGAGTTACCTTTTTTTTTTTTTTTTTTTTTTTTTTTTTTTTTTTTAAAAAAAATTAAAAAAAAAAAAAAAAAAAAAAAAAAAAAAAAAAAAGCGCTTTCACTTGTTTTACCTGGTGTTTTGCCAAAACCTCTTCAACTTGCTCGCTTTTCAAAAGAGTGAACATTCTTAAATATTTTTCAACATCGCTATCGGTTGTTTTCATCAAAAACTACGGTTGACTGTATCAATAACTTTGTTAGCTACCGTTTCCTCTCTTTACTTGGTAAAAATCAAACACACTCGTCATTGATTCATCCAACCACACTGCATTACCAGCAGATTTTCCAAACTTTTCACCTGATGAAGTCAACAAGAGTGGAATGGTAATACCAAATGTCTTTGTTGGCTCTTTAGATTGTTTTCTTGAAATCATATCAATACCAGCTGTAATGTTTCCCCATTGATCGTTTCCTCCCAACTATAAACAAACTTGATGAATTTTCCATGTATTAATGATAATAGTGTTCCCTTTACTTGAATACGACACCCATGATGTTTATGAAGATAATAAAAGTCATAGGCTTGTAATAATTGATATGAAAATTCAGTGAAACTGATACCTTGAATACTTTCTATACGCGATTTTACACTATATAAACACATGTGTTTTTTTTTTTTTTTTTTTTTTTATCCATAACACAAAAAAAAAATGTTACCTTTCTTTAGCAAGCATTGTATTCACACGAGCAAATCTTCCAATATCTCCCAAGAAATCCAATGCAGTCATCTTACTAAACCAATCATAATTGTTCAAGACTTTGGGTTTTACTTCAATTTGACTAAATCCTCGACGGCCGGCATAACTTGTTCCATTTGCAAAGAATCGATGGATTTGATTATCAATACCAGCAATATTAATAGCCAATGTATCTTGAGCCAAAGGTACTCTTTCAGATTGTCTGCCTGAAGGATCGCCTATACTACCTGTTGCACCTCCCACCTAATAATAAAAAAAAATTATTAACTTTTTTTTTTTTTTTTTGGAGAGAGAGAAAACTTACAAGTGCAATTGTTTGGTGACCTCTTATATGGAAATGAAGTAAACCCATGAGTGTAACAAGGTTACCTAAGTGTAAACTTTTGGCAGTTGGATCTACACCACAATATATCGCGGTAGGTTGTTCTGTTACTTGAGAAATGTCAGGGCTTTGAAAAAAGGTGAGAGTTGGTTAGGAAGGAAGTGGGAGGAGGGATATTTTTTTTTTTTTTTTTTTTTTTTTTTTTTTTGTCGTATAGCACAAGTTACCTTGTCATGTTAGATATAAGACCACGGTGAAGCATGTCGCCAATGACATTACTTTGACTGCTGAAAAACGCGAGGTTTCTTCTTCTTATTAAACTGGGAGCTGTCTTTTTTAAAATAAACATGGGAAACAAGAGAGAAAGAGAGAGAAAGAGAGAAAACCAGGAACCTTCATGACTGTTGTTTTAGGATAATTATTTCACCGGGATCTTAAAAAAAGAACATCTACACAGCCAAATGTTTGATTACAAAGGACAAAGTGGAAAGAAGAAGATGAAAGAGTGTAAATTAAATATAGGAGATAACATTTTTTTTTTAAAAAAAAAATATTTTCTTGTCTTTCTTTTTTAGTTATTTTGATAGAGGATTTACCTTATCTCCCATAAAGATGCTTTACGCATGTAACAATCTCTGTTACACCAAGTTAATCTCTTTCTCTCTCTTTTTTTTTTTTTTTTTTTTTTTACATTTTTCTTGATTTACTCTCTTTCTTTTCTCTCTCTTTCTCTCTTTATTCTTTTTCTATGCAAAAAAGTCTTTTTCAAGTAGATTCTTCAAACAATGTAGAATCAACCATTCATGTAATATATTATTTTAGTAAAGCCTTAGAAATTTGTTTACAATTATAAAAAGTATACACAGCCTTTGGATACTACACGCTTAATAGAAGCTTATAAGAATGCACATAAACGTCTTTTCTTGTTTGATTATGATGTAAGCTTTATCTTTTTTTTTTTTTTTTTTTTTTTTTTTTCTTAGGAGATTAATACATAGACAGGGCACCTTAACACCTATTGTCAATAACCCAGCAGATGCCTTACCTACTTTACCCTTACTTGAATGCTTGAAATCATTAGCACAAGACCCAGATAATACGACCTGGATTGTTTCGGGTCGTGATCAAGTCTTTTTGGATACCTTTTTGGGTTCAAAAATCCCGCGTCTGGGACTCAGTGCAGAACATGGTTCGTTTATGAAAACGGAAGGTGAATGGACAGATCGACTAAAGGAAGCAGACATGTCATGGAAATCTTCTGCCTTGATTGTGTTTCAAAAATATGCTGAGAGGAATCCAGGCACAGTGATTGAACAAAAAAAATCGTCTATTACTTGGCATTATCGTAATGCTTTGTATTTAGAAAAAGCGTAAGTGAATCTTTTATGTGCATATATATATATATATATATATATGTATATATATAAATATATATAACTCATTTTCTTTAAAGTGAAAGACAATCTCAAGCTTGTTTTGAGGAATTGGAAAATATTTCAGGCGTGGATCGATTGGTGGGAAAAATGAATGTGGAAGTTAGATCAGCACTGGTGACAAAGGGACAGGTGGTCAAGAGAATTAAGGAAGACGAATGTTATGACTTTATCTTGTGTGCGGGAGATGATCAGACGGATGAAGATATGTTTGGTACACTTGAATCCGAATCTCGGGCTTTCTGTGTATTTGTAGGTCCTTTGACAAAGAAGACAAAGGCTAAATATAGTGTGGAATCAAGTAAAGAAATAGTTTGTGTACTTGAACAATTAGTCTCTGTTCAATAAAGTATTTATTTATTTTGTTTTTTTATTTTTGTGAGATAAATTATTCTTCAAAGAATGCACAGTTTCCTAAGGCTGTAGCACTCTCCTGGGTATCTTTGACACAGCGGAAACCAATAGTAGCAGATCTATCCAAGGAATCTGCCATTAAAAGATATTTACCGTGTTCGTCATTACGGTAGGCTTGAGCAAAATAATTTCCACCCTTGGGCTTATAATAAGAACCACCACGAATAATAGCTAGATGGTTATTAGTAAAAGATAAATATATATATATATATATATATATTATTCTTTACCTGCACGCGTATGTTGATCTTGATATACATCAGTCCACTGCCAGACATTACCTACAAGATCATATACGCCGAATGGAGAACGACCGGCAGGATGAGCATCTACATCAGCAGGTGGGTGATCAGGGTAGAGTCTTTCACGACCTTCGTAAACTTCGGGTACCTTGTTTTCATCCCAATGTTTACCCCAAGGATACTTTCTATATTCTGTACCACACTGTGCAACATATTGCCATTCCCATTCATGAGGAAGACTGTACAAATAAAAAGTAAACATATATTCACACACACACACATATATATATATATATATATATATCTTAATCTATATACCGTTTTCCAGCCCATTTAGCATAAGCTCTAGCATCCTCAATGGAGACATGAACCACTGGTTTGTTGGCACGTGAAGCGGGATAGCAACCACCCACCCAATGTTTTAAGAAATTGGTAGGATCACGCGGCTTGTAATGGGTGGTATCCAAAAATGATTTGAACTGACTTTCAGTGACTGGGTGAGTATCCATATAAAAGGGCTTGATCTTGACGCGATAAGGAGCATGTGTACGAGAAGGTTGGTGTTCCCAAGGGTAACGAATGTCCATTGCAGGGTACTCTGTGTTACATTCTGAGCTATCCAGACCCTTGACACAAAACAAGTAATCATCATCACCCTCAATACGCACCATACCACAACAACTATCCGCTTGACTCACATTGCTGGTCACAACCTCATCCAGTTCTTGCCAGAGAATGATGCTCGAGACCGGAATGCTCATCAAGAGGGCATTATTTCGACGCAGGTCTTTCAAGAGACACTCGAACCCTTGGGGAAGAGAGGAGACATCTGAAGTAGCAAAGATACAGCCGTAACCAAAGGGTTCGATATCAAATGCAAGTGTGGCCAGACCATCGACGATATTCACTGGCTGAATTTCTTTACCTTGCCATACATTGTAAAACTGCATGCCAATGTGGTAGTTGAC
This sequence comes from Rhizopus stolonifer B9770, assembly GCA_000697035.1. Taxonomy (NCBI): domain Eukaryota; kingdom Fungi; phylum Mucoromycota; class Mucoromycetes; order Mucorales; family Rhizopodaceae; genus Rhizopus; species Rhizopus stolonifer. The sequence goes on from JNDS01005380.1 coordinate 17,527, forward strand.
CGTCATCTGGTGACCTTGAACTTGGGCCGGACCACGGTTAATAAAGGTCCAGAGCGTTTGATCAGATTTGCTGGCACTGGGGAATTTGCTCGAGAACACCGTTTGCCAACGGACACAGGGACTGTGAGGTTCCCATTCGGGTGAGTTCAAAAAGTCTGGGCCAAAGCAACGAAAGATGCAGGAGATTCGGCGTAAGGCTTGAGCATCGCGAGGAGAAAGTTGGTTCCATGTGCCAAAGATGTTTTCCCAAATATCAATACCAATGCCTACACACAAAATATAAGTTAAAATCTGAGAACTGTCTTGTGATAGTTACCATTGAAGAAGGCATGTTGGAGTACAGAGGTCTTATTTCTTATCCATTTACTTGACGTGTGCGTCATATGACGAGGTTCCACGAGCTTCCGAGTTGAGACTGTGGGTACACGTCTACAGAGAAAAAAAAAAGGGGGGGATACATTAATGTCAATGCAAGTATTTCATGCAACTTACAAATTAGTCTCGTATTTAGCTTTTTTTTAGGAAAAAAAAAACCCAAAGTTAGCATAAACGTTTAAATTGAATAAGGAAAGCTTTTACCTGCATCCATTGTATTCCATTGCAAGACCTATCAAATAAATTAATAACTCTCCTTTCAATGAAAAAAAAAGGAGTACTTACATAAGCTTCTTCGGTTTGACAATCTTTACTGTTTGCTCGAGAGTGAAAGGCCAAGGGGTGGCTAATAGCCAGAGAATTCATCCAATAATCTTGAGTGAAGTATGCAACGTCAGCAGACATACCGTCTGCATTAATTTCCTCTATAATAACAATTGAGTTTCACAACATTCGAAATGAAGTATTCACTTACTAAACAATCGGGGCAAAATGTAACCCCAGGCTGCTTGAGGATTGCGCTATAGTAATGTTAGTAAGAAATAACCAGTTTAAGAAACTTACAGTTCCATTGTCACTCTCAAGAATAGGAAAGATGACCTTGATATCCTTGCTATGAAATTCTTCCACTAACGTTCGAATACCTGCTGTACCTCCAGGAAGACATCGAAAGAAATCTTCTTCGTTACGACTGTCACATCCAAGGTTAGGAAACGATGGCCAAATCTAAACATCTGTTAAACATCATTGTATTTCGTATAAGGTGCATTGAATTTACCACAATAGAATCAATGATACCGTAGCGCTCCTTAATATCTAGCAAAGTGTTAAACACAGCGTTTACACAAATGACCACTACCTTTCAAGAGTTTGCAAGCAGTGTACTTGTTTTGGACAGGATCAAAAAGAAACAAATCATGAAGCATCACGTTAGGTTGAACATAACTCTTTTGAGCCCATTTGATACTAGGTACATCATATCCTGTAGACGAATGGCTCATTTCCTTTCTTTTGGCCTGTTGTTCCTCGCGCCACTTGCGCACACTTGTGTTCCATTCCAAATACTCTCGAGGAGAACTAGGTCCTTCGATTTCATGTTGACGGAACTTGAGTTGATAATCTTTTTCTGAAGCTTTAACGAGCATATTGTTTATAAAAGAAAGAAAGAAAAAAGTATATCGTATACTTCTTATATACTTTTGTTTTAAAAAAAAATAAGGGGTGGCGTATCATCCCCTTTCTTCTTATACCCTAAAAGGAATTCATTGTCTTTTTTTAAACCATTCGTATTCTTTATTTGGAACTATTTACATATTAAACAAATAACAACGCATTTTTTTTTTTCTTTCTTTACTTCTATGTTTTCTTTTTGATAGCAGACATCGCTTCTTGTTTATCCAAGGGCTAGATTCGGTGTTAATAATCTCCTTTTTTGGTCTTGTGCTTGTCTGTCCTCGTCTGTAATTGATCTCTTTCTTTCTTTCTCCCACTTACAAGTACACACATGTATTCTTTCCTATATTACAAAAAAGCTAAAATCGTTTGTTAGAGTGCATTTGGCTTACAATCATTCAAAATATTTTCAATTTGCGGGTGAATATTTTTTAAAAGATTCAGTAGTACTTTTCTGAAGCACTCTTAACTTAGTAGTTAAATAGAATTATAGAGAGAATCAAGGTGAGCATCCCTTTTTTTTTTTTTTTTTTTTTTTGTAAAAATCCAATCACAGAAAAATTGTATCGAACCTTTTCAAACTTAGGGTATGGAGACCAAAAAATGTCACTCTCCAAGCTAAAAATTATTTTAGCCAATAAAATGTTGTTAAAGTTATTATTCATCCAAGACGTTACACCAATTTCTATTGTCCCCTTTGGCTTTGGCAGGCACAGCAATAAACAATTCTTTTTTTAAGACAATTTTATCATGGCAAAATCAAGAAATGGAACCAACGCGCAAAAGAAAATTCTTGAAAAAAAAAAAAAAAAGAAGCCCAAGAAAAATTGCAAGCTCAAGAAGAGTAGAGATTCCTCGATCTTGAAATCAACAAGAGTACTGATTCAGTAACTGATGAGCAACAAAGCAGCTTGATTGCTACTAACTGCCTCGCCCTTCCAATTTCAGACAACACTGGGGAAAATTACACAGTAAAAAATATGCTCGCAAGCTCGCTGAAATGCGCAAAACAATAAGCAGAAGAAATTTCAGTTTCATTAAGGCAGCTATCGGAACCGGTCTTGTCACTTCGTACTTTCAGAAAATCACACGAGAGGCAATAAATTTTTCTACGCCTCCAAATTTGGCCCGTGTTATCATGAAAAAAACCTAAAAAAAAAAAAAAAAAAAAAATCAGAAGCTAGTGTTTTTTAAGATATCACCAATACATTTTTTGGCCTTTAGTTGAAAAGAAATTACACGATTAGATGGTTTCATCATCTGGACAAACCAACGGTAGCGTTAAACAATACATAAAGTATCGAGTTGCGAAAGAGATGTTATTTCTTCTCCAAGAAGACAAAACATTTGTGGAGGCCAGCAAGATCGCTGTGGGAATGCACTGAAACGACCCTTCAAAGGATTACCGACCTGTTGTAGCAAGACAAAGGATGAATTCATTTTTTGGCATCCGGAAAAATCCCTGCTCATAGACAAGGCAAACACACAAAAAGACTGACCATCCTTTGTACAACGACACGCTGTCGACTTACATGAAGCAGTGGAGATTTAATTATCTTGAAGGTAAAATATTGCCTTTTTTTTAAAAAAAAAAAAAAAAAAATATGTAACCTCATACTTGTCTATAGGAAAAGACCAGATGTAGTTGAGTACCGGGTCAATTGGGCAAACAAATGATGGAATGGCATAGTCGAATAGAAATATATCCTGTTGGAAGTGAAGACGAGACTCCTATTCAGCCAGAGTTGAGAAGGTATGAGAAGAAGATGGTTTTCGTCACCTATGACGAATTCATCTTCTATTCCAATGACTGCAAGATGACTCGCTGGGTTGAGGATAAAAAGGCCTTTATCTCACCCAAAGGGCAGGGTAAGTCCATCATGGTTAGCTCCTTTACGTGTCCATGTCATGATACAATGAGAGGTGTAGTAGATGGTGAAGTCATATCGAGAGTTCTTTTCGTACCTGGCCAAAATAATGAAGGTTGATGGACCAACAAAGATCTAGTTGATCAATTAAAAAAGGTAATCGTCTTGTTTGAGCTCTTGAATCCAGGTTGTGCAGGTGTCTTTGCTTTTGACCAGAGCCCAAACCACAAAGCAATGACTGAGGACGCATTGATAGCAAGTCGAATGAATTCAGGGAAAACTTTGCACAAAGAGGGAAGTGTAAAGTATAGAGACACAAGTTTTGTCGACAAAGAAGGGATGGTAGTAAATCAGTCGTTGTACACAACGCGGAGCTTCGATGTTGACAAGGTTCAAAACGAAATTAAAAGAAGAAAAGCCAACGATAAAGAGAGTTCGGATGACACTCCTCAACCCGTTAACCAACCATAATCTTTACCAAGATGGATCGCGAGCTCTGTTCAAAGGTACGTTACGTATCCTGAGAGAAAGGGCACTGATAAGTGAGGAAGAAGCAAGCGGATGAGGACGTAAAAGCTTGAAAAAGGTGTGCGTTAAGGCCAGAACTTCCCCTAAAGTTATACAGGACCAGCAAAAGAAACCGGCTTGTTGTGCAGAGTATCTTCTGTCGATCCAACCGGACTTTCTTGCACAGAAAAACATGCTGGAAACCGAAATGGTAAAAGAGGGGCACTTATTTACGCTTTATCCAAGTTACCATTGTGAAACTAATTGGATTGAAAGCCAATGAGGAGTTGCCAAGCGCATTGCTCGTTTATAATGCGATTACTCTTTTAAATCTTTAAAAGGTCGAATTGAAAAGTTTCTTGACCACGATGAAAAAATGCATGGAATGAAAATCAACAAAAGGTACTAAAATCACGCTTTTAGATACATTGCTGAGTACAGCAAAGGAAAAGATATCACTGAAGCCGATGAAATTCATCAAAAACTTTTCTAAAGTTTACAAATCTCATAGACGCTCTGTATAATTTTAACCAATAAAAACTGCTCGTGTTTCCTTATTCATGTTTATATCATCAGGAACTTAAATCACTAAAAATGTCACAAAAAATATTTTGAATGATTATAAGTCAAATGCACTCTACCACTTTTTTAGTCTTTACCCCAACGGCGTTATTGGACGCGTAAAAAAAATTTTGTACCATTTCGGGAGTATAAAATTAAAAAAATTGGCCTTATAAATATATATGGATTTATTAAGACGAGGTGGTATTTATTTAATTCATTTTCTTTACATATCATTATGCCAACACAACCAAAATCATTAAAGAGAAGACTTCCCAGTGAAATTAACTGGTTGCGCAAAAATTACAATGATAATTGCTTTCTTGATTTTTTTAACTTCTTTTCGACCTACGATAGAAGAAGAGCAATAATTCGATTCAAGGAAACAATGAAATTCATGGAAGACGATGACCAGAAGTCAAGGATACTTCGAAATTATGATCAATGGCACAAAAGTAAAAAATTCAAAGATTATTGGACTCGAAGAGAGCAAAAATGTCTAGAGGATCAAGAAACTCAAGAACCTCAAGAAGACGACCAAAATAATCAGTCATCCTTAGTGTCCACCAACAGCTCCACTCCTACTTCTTCCTCCTCAGCCACTAGAAGGGAACCGATAGAAACTATCAGCTTAGATGAAGCCAAAGACCTCATATTGCCTAAACTATTACCTTGTGATACAACCAGCATGAAAGATTCCCTTGATATCACAACATCTTTTGCCCATTTTCAAGCTCAAGTGTTTAATTCCCTAACATCTACTTCTTTATTGACTTTCGAAACTCACCTGCAACATCTTCTTGCCATGTCAAACATCTTGATTGTAGGAAAGAACAAAAACCATCCAGACTTGGATGACTTTGTCACCTCAAATATGAAAGATATTCGTGAAAGTTTGTACGAATCCGTAGATTTTCGTATCACGCAGCAGAAATTCCCATACGATATTATGATGGACATCATTAGTGTTGTTAACGATATCAACTGTGGACTATTGACGAAACTGAATGCTGTTGGTAAGATCCTAGCTAAGCTTAATGATAATATGGACCCAATAGTGATAAGATTATTGCTTTGTGTGAAGTCCATGATCGAAACACTTCCTTCAGATTCACAGAAGAAATCTGTTTTGGAGTTTCAAGTGTCGACAAGATACTTGCAACCATTGCTTCAAGCGCTCTTTGATGAAGATGACATGTTGTTCAAATGGACGAACGAAGCTTGTTTCAACGATGCAGACAACGATCTCCAAGATCGCCCTGATGGATGTATCGAAAACGATGATCTCACGATCGGTTACTTGGAGGTAAAGCCGATTGATAAAGCAAAAAACCATAAGAAGGTCAATATGGATCTATATCGTTTGGGTGTGTTTTCCAAGGCCGCGACAACAAAGTACAAGCTGAAGCACATCTTTCAAGTAATGGCAGTTGGTAAAGTTCACCAAGTATATTGACGTTCCATGATAGATTTGTATATTGAATCTTAATATTAGGAACAAATATCCAATTTCATATTAGCGAATTGAAGGGCAGTGTGTTGACAATGGTAGAATTAGATCATTTCCGGCTCCCACTGTCGATGGACGAACTTCCGCAACTTATACCATACCTACATCGACTGTATAACGTCGTAGCAACAATTTATAGCTGCTGCTACAAACAAAAGAAATTGAATGAGGATATGCCGTCTGGTAGTTCTTTGGAGCCTCGAGTGATTAAGGCAATTACAGAAAAAACAAGCGATAGAACACGCAAGAATTACTTGTATCACCCCTATCACTAAACGTCCTGTTTAAATAAATTAAATTAAAAATTTAACTATACAGTAGCCGCGCGATATAAGAGTATTCAATTTACGGGTACGCTCGATTTAAGAGTGAAAATTCAAAGAACCATTTCTGCTTTTTCTCACTGGATTATCATTCGGTTAAGGTTTCCAAAAAAAAGTTTTGGTCACCCTTAAATCGAGCAATTACTGTACATTCTAATAAAAAAGATAGGAGAAAATGTTTTGTTATCAAGGTTCTATGATACGTTTTGTTTGTAACTAAATTGATTTAGCAAAGGTTTGAAAATAGATGAGATTAATAACCCTGATTACGCATAAGCTTGATAAACAGTATGTGGACTAGAATGTTTATTTTATTCAAAAAGTTAAAGATAAAAAGAAAGAACTAAATCTGATTTATTTAATATAGAAGGATAATTTTATTCAAAAAGTTAAAAAGTAAATCACTTATTATAACATAGATGGGAAACAAGCTAACAGAACAACAAATGACATACCTAGAATAATGATAATAAAAAAAAAAAAAAAAAAAGACAAAAAACTGTTTTTTTTT
>JNDS01005382.1:0-21651 GCA_000697035.1 Rhizopus stolonifer B9770
TTTTTTTTTTTTTTTTTTTTTAAAAAAAAAAAAAAAAAAAAAAAAAAAAAAAAAAAAAAAACTTGACCAATTGGGATAAAGATTCATCCATATCCTCAAAAGAGACACCACATCTAGATTGATAAAACATCTATAAAATTGCAGAAATGAGATCAAAACCCTTTGGTAAAGAATAAACTTACCTGTAAAGCATTATGGCTTGTTGTAAAGAGGGAAAACAACCGATCTTTTATCTCAACATCTACATGTGCAGGATCTAATAACGCATCCCAATACTTTTCTGGATGCACCAGATTCATGGCTCACCCTCAATCCCAACCTCTACCTCAAAATCTACATTTGCGTAGGAGAGATTACTTAATAAGTGACCAATGCATGGTATTTTCTAGACTAGAAATGATTTAATAAAGAGGCTCTAACAACCACCTGCTTGTTAAAAAAAAGAAAAGGTTATTCTTTCAAATATTCCAAAAAAAAAAAGAAAAAAGAAAAAGCTTTGTTGTATTATGGTGTGCTGCCAATGATTTATTCTTTTAAGTTTGAGTGTTATTTGAGTTAAAGATAAAAAGAGTTTGAGATAAAGTATGAGAAAAAGTATGTGATAAAAAGTACAAGATTATAAGAAAGTTTCAGAGAAAAGCTGTTCCTTTAGTCCAAGTTCCCAATAATAAAAAAAAAAAAAAGATATTCTCATGTACGGTACGCCCTTTGACCCATGTTCTGAACCGTAATTAGGGGGACAAGGCAAAGGGGATACGCACGCCAGTTGAAATAAGTCTAAAGACTGTTTGAACTTGAAACCAAAAGAACAGCGACTACCCATTAGAAAAGCTACGACCTAAAGTAGTGTATACATATGATAGGAATAGAAAGGAAGGCAGCAGCACACAAAAGAGAAATGGCTCTATTGGATGACCTGAGCAAGAGTTGGCTTGAGTAAAAGATGACTAGTAGATATTAGTACACCACATAAACATGACACAAGAGTACCTTTTTTGTTTTGTTTTGTTTTGTTTTGTTTTGTTTTGTTTTGTTTTGTTTTGTTTTGTTTTGTTTTGTTTTGATTTGTTTTGCCTATGTTTTGATCAGGTGAGAAGCACAGTAGTCAGCAGGAGAAATTGGCTGTTTAGTCAAGTTAGCAAAAAAAAAAAAAAAAAGTTTAATTTATGCATAAAAATATTTTTACCTTTTTGTACGATAGACTGCATCAGAAGCAAACAACATGAAGTTTTTGATTCACCTTAAGCAAAGAGAAATAACCAGAGAAGAGATAACCAGAGAAATAACCAGAAAAGAGATAACCAGAGAAGAGATTATTTAGATTGAGCACCAGAGAAAAGACCAGAGAAAAGAAAGAGAGAGAAGGAGAGAGATACCAAAGACTAGAAAGGGTGGTAACGATATGAGCTTGGTGTATTCCATAGGCTTTCACACAGTAATTGTAATGATTTGATAACCATAAGATAGATTTTGTAATGACTGATATGCAACCAGAGAGAGAGAGAGAGAGAGAGAGAGAGATCACATTTTTGACAGAGCTTTGATTAGAATAGATTGAAGCGACTTGAGACTATGAGATAGATAATATAGTATTTGAAGTTGTCCTTTTACAATCAGAGAGAAAGATAGATAGATGGATAGACAGACAGAAAGATAGAGAGAACATGATGATCCTGAATAAATTGAGACTTGGGTAGTTTTTGGGACCATAAAAGATAACAGCGTGTAGCTTGGTCTTGTTTATCACCAGAGAGTATGAGAAAAGTTGATATGAACTTGAGTCCAAAGAAAGCAGAAGATTACCGTGTGTAGGCCAGAGAAATACAATGTAAACCCATTTGAGAAGAATGTTTAGAGATAGAGAAGAAGAAAAGAAAAAGAAAAGAAAAGAAAAAACATTTGCATTCTCTTAAAAGCTTTAATGGAAAAAAAAAAAAAAAGAAATACTTGAGGATAAGGGGCTTAGTGTTACTCAAAAATAAACATTCTTAAATACAGGCTAGAATACAACCATGTTAAACATCGCCACCATAAAAAAAAAAAAAAAAAAAAAAAGGCTAAAATTCAAATTCATCCAAACGCTCTTACAGTGGTGGAATGATGGATAAGGTGTCATAGCCAGGTTATTCTTATGGAAGCTAAAAGAGAAAATAAGAACAGTCGTCAGAATCAAACAACAATAAATAAATTCAATTGCTACCACTTGAATTAGTTTAACATTGTAGACTTTTACAGCCTTTTTTTTTTTTTTTTTTGAATAAAGCGTAGTCTATACTATCCGCTGAGTAGACTTAATCATGTAAATTCGGACGCATTTTAGCCAATCAAAGTGTGTAATATTCAAACTCTGATTACTTGGTGCATAAAAATTGCAAGACATGGAGACGAAATAATAAAATAAACTCTATTACTTTGGTACTATTCACAAAGATAGTGCACTTTCGAAATCCTCTTTTTTTTTAATGATTGGGAAAATGTTATACAAGAAATTAAGACTGTTTGCATTCAGGGGCGTTCTCACCTTTGGAAGATTTCTATTATAAGAGGGAAAAAAAAAAAAAAAACAGATGAGTGAATTATACATATTTTTAGTCATTAAACTTACAGCATCATGGTCATCATCGTCGTCGTCCTCATCATCATTGCTATCATCATCATTGCTATCATCATCGTCTTCATCAAGACCATCGCTATCAAATTCATCCTACAGAATATAAAGTGAGATACAACTCCTTTTAACCAAACTGCCCTGTTACCTCATCAAATTCGGAATCCTCGTCATAGTCTTCATATTCAAGAGCCTTTCCAGTGAAAAAGTCAACGGCATGAGGAATGATCTTTTCCTTAAATTCTTCACCTACAAACAAAAAAGTCAATACACACACACCCGATGTTTGTTGTTTGCGCCTACCCATTTCATAATCAGCTTCCAACTTGGCATCTAAACCTTCAGCTTCTTCTTCACCCAACTCCTCATCATCTTCAGGAAGAATTGGCGGACTAAAGAAATGGAAGAATGATTCAGCAGGAACCGTACGTTTGACAACTCGAGTCTTGTTGGTTCCCTTATGACGTTGCTTCTTGGTTTCTACTGTGACCGTAAAATCTTTACCCTCTTTCCATTCAATACCGCATCCTTCAGCATGATCATATACATAGTCACCGCCACTAACATTGTCTTGATAATAGTAAGTCTTGCTGAGTATCTTGTTTGTAAAGAATTCATTTTCAGAAAACTCAAAATCGAGCTTAAAACCAGGCTGTTCAAGATAGGAAAGACGAATATCAGTCAAATGCTTCAAAACCAATGTATCTTCATCCGTAATTATGTCTCCGATTTGAGGGTGTGTCTTGAGAGCTGTCAACCAGAATTGGGGGACACCCTTTACGTCTCTGTCACCATCTTCTTCTTCGCCTTCTTCAGCTTCATCTTCATTTTCATCTACTTTGGCACCAGCAGCCACTTCTTTTTCGGAAGGTTCATATTGACCAGAAATAACCTCAGCACGCTTATTGTATAACGGTCGATATAATTCTAAATATTTCTTTTCTAAAGCCAAAACCTCCTTTTGAAATTCCCCTTCGAGCTCAGAGTGTTTTGATTGGAGGTACTTTAGACCATTGATGCGACGTTGAACGACCGCTGGGAGAGGTTCGTTTACCAAGTTGCCTAATTTTCCTTGAAGCATACTCAAAAGTGCAGGATTATTTGAGTCTTTAAAGCCTTTAATACCGGAGAAAAGTTTCAGTAGGATGTTGTTTTATATATATATATATTATTCTACCTGAAGTACTAATTGTTTCATTTTCTTCAGAAATGGGAGGAACACTGGGAGCAGATTGTGAATTGATTGGCGCAGCGTTAATAGGTGTGTTTTGTGGCGTAGGTGCTGTAACTTTTTTACTCTTTATTTCGACTAGAACAGAAAGATTCAGAAAAAAGAGATGAAGTAAACACCTTTTTTTTACCTGCTTGTTGGTCCATGACTAAATTTTCTTGTCTAATAAAAAAAATAAGAGGGCTTTTAGAGGGGAGTAGAAAGAAATGCAGCTGAGAAAAAAAAGTTTTTGAATGTGACTGATTTGTGCTTAATTAAAAAAAAGTGTTCCTGAAATTTCAGAATGTGTTTTTTTTTTATTATTATTCATAATCATCGTATCCATGTTCAAACAAGTAATTTGCAGCCAATTCTAAGGATGTGAATAAAAACAGTTGATGAAATTTGTTTTTTTACCTTCATTCTTATCGCACGCAAAATAAGCTTCGGCAGCAACTGTCTTATCAAATCCTAATGCAGCCAACTACAAAACACAGTTTAAATTCAGTTTACAAATCGGGTTGCTTACTCTATCAATAGCATCTCTTTCTTCTGGTGTAACCTGAATAGTAGTTGTTCCCTCAGGACCTTCTTCCATATCCCCGCCTTCCATAAAAGCTTGTAAAAATGCATTGGGATCTGCATTAATTGCTCTAATCAATTCTGGGTTGCTTTCACCAATAGATTGAAGCAAAGGTTGAAGCAAGGCAGGGTTGGTCTGAACTAATTGACGGATTTGTTGAAAGTGAGGAGTGTTTCTAAAGTTGGAAAGATCCATATTCATATTTTGTCCTTGTTCTTGTTGTTGCTGTTGTTGCTGTTGTTGTTGAGCAGCAGTGAACAAATTCATAGAGGCGTCTATAAAAAAAAAGTTAGATCACGGTGTATCTATTAATCAATCTATACGTTACTAGTATCATTGGTAGGTGCGGCAGTAGGTGCAGGTGCAGGTGTGGGATTTTGAGCAGCAGTATTAGATTGTCCTTCGGGTTGTCTTTCTGAAACATTCATTTCATTCAAGATTTCTTGAGGGATACCCTAAATGAAAATGTCAACTAGAATTTTTTTTTAAAAAAAGGGCAATAATTACATTAACGAGATATTCAACTGCTCTATCAGGGTTGTTGAAACTAGCACGGAGAGCACGTTCACATTCAGTGCGTTCAAAACCCATAGCTAACATATTTTCAATCACACTTTCCAATTGAGTACCAGTCACTAAAAAAAAGGAAGAATATTTAATATCACAAATCTCTATCAAAACACATTTTTTTTACCCAACAATGAGGAGCTATCTGTAGGAGCAGCAGTTCCGGCAGAAGCTGCAGGTGCACTGACCTCTGAAACAGCAGGAGTTGCGGCAGGGGCAGAGGTAGTAGCAGGTTCTGCTGCTGCGACAGGATTGGCAGGTTCGGCCTTAACTGGCTCGACAACTTTTTTGGGTGCACTGCTGGATGCAGCCTTAGGCTATAAAATAGACACGTCATTTAGTCTACAAAACACAATCTTCAAATGACTTACCTTGGAAACCATTACAACCAAAAAGTCCTTTTCAGTAATATTGTATTCCTCAACCTTTTTATCATCAGCAAGGATTTTACCTATACGCATACAAAAAAAAAAAAAAAATAGAAACTACTCTTGATCTGCAATCTTTTGGAGACTTTACCCGAAAAAATAAGTTTTTGTTGAACAATTTCGTGTCCTTGAGATTCTTGAATCTTTTCCTTTACTGAAAGGATCTATCACGTAGGTTAATCTTATTGAATATGCCTACCCATAACAGGAAAAGAAAAAAAGGAAAACTTACAGAATCAGAGCTATCAACATCGAGTTTAAATTGTTTTTGTTGAAGTGTTTTAACAGTGATTTGCTATAAAAACGGATGTTGGATTAGCATTAGCTACGTGTCGTTTTTGCTTACTAAAGCTCCCATAGCGGTCGTAATTGAAGTAAAGAAAAAAAGGGAAAATTATTTTTTTTTTTTTTTTTTTTTTGTTCTGCTGCGTGAACGTCTTCCTCCCCAAAGTCACACTTGATGTTACACGTATACCTTTTTGTTTGCATTGCGGTTTCTGAAACTATTGGAGCTTTTCATTGTCCAATGGACATGAAGGCTAGTCTCCACTTCATTAACAATAACAATAAACACCTGAGGCGGGGAGTACTAAACAATATTATTGATGATCTTATTTATCTGTTATGAGTAACTTAGATCAGCTTAACAGTATTACAGACAGTGATGAGAGATATTGCTTGTTTAATACTGTTATTGTATTTTTTTCTTACAGACTTATACATTATTTGATGGTAATAATAACGATGATGGAACGCCCTGAAATTTTTAAGTAAGGGCGATAATGAAATAGAATTTGAAGATAATGGGATGGTTGAAGGCAGTCTCATTGATCCTTTAAAAAAAAAAAAAAAAAAAAAAAAAAAAAAAAAAAAAAAAAAAAAAAAAACCGCAGACAACTATAGGGAATGTTCAGTAAGTAATCCTCAAGATATCAACATTTTGATTTGATAATAAATTGATAGCTTTTATATTAGGCCCAAAAAGATTAGAGTCACTTACCCTTTACTATCTTCGTGTTTGTTTATAGCTATCACTCTACCTTTTGGCTGACGCTCAAGAAAACTTTAAATGTATACATGCTGAATGTAACGGAGTCATGAAATCGAATGATAAAAATGACTTGGTGTAAAATATAAATATCATATTATGTAAGAAATGTGAGTTGATTACTTTAAAGTAGATGTTTTTGTTTGATGTCTAATCGATATGTATGTCTACAAAACAGATAAAAAGTGTTCTTACAACAAATACAATGAAAAGGTAATTAGGCAATTACCAATAAGGTGGTAGGCAGAGTTTCCCTGTATTCTCGCACACTACAATGGTGTATCAAAAATTCTAGAAGAAAGAATTGGGTCTGCAATGCGAAATTCAATTGGACCACATCGCCTTTATAAGATGTTAGAGAAGGCATATTATTTACCACACGATATAAAAGAGCTTTGATATTTAGATTTAACTAAGTTTAATTGAACGTTCTAAATCTACATAGAGTATTGACAGTTTCTTCTCGTTTCCTTGGTAATAGCAAGTACACAATGGCTTAATTCCTTCATCAAAGCTTGTCATTAACGTTTACACTGCCTATACAACTATACTTCGGTCAAATATCGACCATCAGATGAGTATGTTAAATGGCAAGACTTTGAAGCACGACCATTCATTCAAATTAATCAAGCATTTAAAAAAAAATAAAAAATAAAACGAACTTTGAGTGATGCAAACACGAAAATAGAGCTGTTTAAAAAAAACGAACATTGGTGTTGGAGTCACTGTACAAATAATATCGTATTCTTTTAGGAGATGATTGAATTATAGCAAAGAACAAGAGTTGGGGTAAGTATTTGAATGAAACTTTGTCATCACTATAATGACGTGGAGCATTGGTTTATGAATATTAAAAAGATTGGCGTTTTATCATAATGATTTTTCATAGAAATATTGGGGAACATCTCTCCTCCTCTACAAAGTCTCCAATAGAAAAAAAAACATACATTAATGGTACTGAAAAAACTGGGTTATCATGAAGATATTAAAAGTATTTTACTTTAATCAAAAAAAGACCATACGGCCTTCTTTTCGAAACTTGAATTTTGCGCTTTTAAAAAGCAAGTTAGTATAAGTTTTAACAATAAAATTTAAGAATCTAAAAAAAAAAAGGTCAAAATTTAATAAATCTAGTTAAAGATACATTCAAAGAAAAACAAAATATTCATCTTAAAAGTTCTAATTCTCAACTATATCTCTGAGAATATGTTGATGTATATTAAGAGTAGGTTATAAAAATGAGAAAAGTTGCCATCTGTACCTAAATTTGAGTATGCACACACACAATTTTTGTTTGAAAAGTTTAATTCACATGTATGCCTTTTTTTTTTTTAGCATGATTGACTATATGACTGAGAAGTTGAAGATGCTGGGTCCTGTTGACCAAAAATCTGAGATGGTGATCGCCAACCGAGAGCGGCAAAGAAAGAACCTGAAGAGAAAGAGGAGAGTGTTCGACGAATAGTTCGACACGCGTCATAGTAAAAAGATACGAGTAGAGATCTCACAATTGGTCGTTAAAAAAAGAAGAGAAAAAGATTACCTCCCATCAAACGCCCTGCCTGCCAAAAAAAAAAAAAAAAAAAAAAAAAAAAAAAAAAAAAAAAAAAAAAAAACACCCCCCCCCCCAAAAAAAAAAAAAAAAAAAAAAAAAAAAAAAAAAAAAAAAAAAAAAAAAAAACCCGAGAATTGAGGATTTAGTGGATCTCAAAGTCGAGTTCTTGCCACCAAATTGACCAAGAAATATGTCTCAATCGCCTATCACCGTTTCGGTTGATCCAAACTGGGAATCTGACTTGTTTCTAACGAATCTTATGTTTTACTTTTCGCTGGCGCTGGTAATCGCCTTTTTATGGCAGTTATACTTGTTGATTTTAGAATCAACAAGCCACTGACCCCTTCACTCCTTTGTTGTTAGGTTCCTTTAAGCCCACAGAAGATTATTATAACGTGTTTTCCATTCGATACAATATTGATGTATTCATTCTTTTAGCCACTCTTCTTTTTATAAGACAAGAACTGTTCTTCATGGCTGGCCTATCCCTATGCTTAAATTGATAACTTTGTCAATCATTCAGAAACGTACAACCCTCCTTCCTTTCATTTTCTCATAGACTTTTTGATGCCACATTGGCTTGGTCAAGAGCAAGACGAATGGGCCTATTATTGCCCTTTTTAGGTGGCTCGAGGTGACACCAAATTGCTCTTCGTTTTCCGCACAGTGACAAAACTATGTGTTTTTGGTTCTCCTTTTACGCTCTTTTTTTCTTCTTCTTTCTTTACCTCTCCTTTTCCCTCATTTCAAAATGAATCTGTAAAAAAAAAGAAAAAAAAAAATTGAAAAACTTATTTTTTTTTAGTTACGCCAAACATGCAACACTCATTAACAACTGCTATCCCGAAAAAGAAGGTGAAAATAAACCAAGGTCTTCAGAACTTAGTTATCTTGTCTTTTATGCAAATTCAAGACCAGTAAAGCTCACCAAAGTTGGCTTGTATCTTGAAAAGAAAGTTGAAAGAGATGCATCAAGAGGAAGAAAACAGTAAATGACTTTTGAACAAAAGGAATAACATTGATTTCTGTTTTTAGGAATAATCACGTGACGTTGGACATTATAAAAGCTTTGATTCAATCCTGCCATAGAGATTTAAACCTATTTTCAAAATATGTTGCAAAGATTATCGAAATTGTATTGGAAACAAATGATATCGAGTTGGTGGATCATGCTTGTCAAGTGGTAAATTTTTAACTAAATTTGGATTTGTGGAACGTTTTTTAATTCATTTAAATTTATAGTTTGTTGTTTTCACCGAATACCATGACGGGTCCACACTAGGGGTCGATTCTGATTTTACCAATGACTATGAAGCACTTCTGAAGAAGTTTGCTGGGTTTTGCTCTTTTGAATCTTCAGATGAAGTTTTGCGATTACAGTAAGTTGTTGTACAATACAAAAAAAAAAAAAAAAAAAAAAAAAAAATAGATACTGAAACCTCCATTTATAGAATGAGATACAGTGGTCATCGTACATTACAAGCTGCTGTGGTCTCAAGCGCTCTTCAAGCATCAAATTTTAAAGCACAACTCGTTTTTATTTTGAACCCTCTTATTGTTACTTTGTCCAGCACAAAAAACCCCGCTGATGCATTAGCGCAGAGCAATGAAAATGCTGATATCAGAGAATCCGCTGTTGGAAATGAAACACTCAACACTCATACTATTGATGTTCTTTCTGCAAAGACATGTACCCTTCTTTTCGGTAAAGCCAATGGTGTTGTCTTAAAACAATCACTAAGCCCTCTATTCTCGTAAGATGATCATTATCAAGAAAGAAAACTAAACATGTCTTAGATACATTGACGCAAAAAAGAAGTGGTGGCCATCCAATTTTGTTGTATCAATGATGAAGCTAGTTCTTTATTCTCTTCAAGTAAGTTATTTGTTACTTTCATTTTTTTTTTTTTTTTTTTTTTTTTTTTTTTTTTTTTTTTTGTCACTCACCTTTTATATACATACATTTATAGCCTCAGTATAGTTATCTTTTGGTATCTGAAATCATTCAACAGTTAGAAAGTACGCAGCCCGAAGATAGTAATTATCTTGAAAAGAGAGCATCTCTCGTGTCCGCATTAAAGGCGATCCTCAATTCCAACGTGTCACTGATTGGTATCTCTGTTCTGGAAGTATTGAACGCACTATTCACGCAATTGATTCAATCACTTCACGACAGTGGAAAATCACTTGTCGATACGCATTCTGAAGAAAATGGCTTTCATTACTTTATTCATCAAGGGCTGGTCCATAGTATTGGAGGTTTGGCATCGCAAACTTATTATGTCAACCAACTGAATGACATCACAAGCTCTCTGGTCTCTAAGCTTCGTGTAAATAGCACAGATATGGTTGATGGTCTGTCAATTAAGGAATATCGAAGAGCTGCTATCCGATGTTTGCATTGCGTTGCTGCTAATTCGGCAAAGAAACCTGAAAAGGAGGATGCTGATACGACACCTGTTTATAACCACTCGATTGGTCTTGATACCTTGATTCCTGCTGCGGGATTATTACTTGATACAGCTTCAGGTACACATATATTCATACTTATAGTTGAGAAAGTCTCATATTCTATATATATATATATATATATATACATAGAAACACGCACTGAGTTTGCTAGTATGTTGACATATTATCTGGAAGAAACATCCGAAGACGAGATTGGATTAAAGTAAAGTTTATTTTGATCTTTTTTTATTATTATTACTTTATACTAACCCGCACATCTGTTATATAGCCCCTACCCAAAGGTTCGCTAGCTAAGAATAGTTATTATGGAACACAACTGACATGATTTTCTTTTATGTAGCATACCTTATCTCAACAAGGAGATCTCAACCTGGCCAACACACTTCATTTAACTTTATTGAACTGGATTCAATTACCCAATCTGGAGATCTCTGACTTACTTTCCATCAAAAAATTATTACAAGCCATGACACATCGATTCGGAGCCGACGAGACTATTCGCGCTGTCCCATTGATCTTTGAGATCCAATCACTTGCCCAACAGGAGACTATTGGAAGTCCATGTCGCCAAAGAGCCATAGCTGCACTCGTGGTCGAATGGCTATTGATTGTCGCTGACTTTTATCGTGTGAACAGTCTGATAGACTATGCTCAAGAACTAAAAAAAGAACGCCAGGGAACGGGGGAATACTCTGCTGTGTTTGTTCAAGAGGATTTTAATACGACTGAACTGGAGGCATTGGAGCCTGATAACCAAAATACAGTTCATCGCTTTGTAGAGCGTGCGACTGTGGTAGAAATGTTATCTAAGGATGGACCATTGCGAGATCAAGATGATCCAGAAGGAACCGAGTTGGGAAACAAGTTGAATACAGAATGGGATGCTAGTACGATGGGTAAGCTTTACTTAATAGTTAGCTATAAACATTGAACGTCTTTTTTGTAAGTAGATGAACACAATTCAACCTTTAGAATCAGAACATCGCGTAATCTAAGTGATTTAAAAGCAAAGTTGGTCACCTCCTGGTCCAGTGGCAAGGAACCTATAGTAAGTATAGCTTAAACTCAAAATATATAAAAAAAAGCTAATTTGTTTCGTTAGGTTTGTGAACCTGAAAAGAAGCAGACAATCAATGTCGAAAACTTGAAGGAGGCGTTGGTTGGACAAATGGAAGTGTCAGGATTAGATGTGATGAACCCTTTATCAAAGAAATCAGATGACACATTCAAAGACATGAGCTCCCTTTTACAATCCATTTCCTCTGGAAACAATGATTCTAGGTAAGCAGAAGATATGCAACTCCCTATGTTATAGTTTCTCACGCCATTTTATTGTAGCCCCTCAACTCTGTTTAATCCTCCTTATAAACCTTAAATGACACACACATAGATAGAATATGATAAATAAAGAATGGCTTTTCTATAGAAAGAATTGTAAACATTGTATAATTCGCCAGTTTTCTCTCATGTGAGATGGAATGTTCAGCCTTTTAATTTTGTATAAACATGGAATAAGGCTTATAAAAAAAAAGTGACAAGTGTGCTTGTCAGTAAATATGCAGGGAACTTTCAATAAATGGGATCCACTATGACTTTAAGCACTTGTATGCAAATCAATCTGCCAAAAGCTTAAATATAGGGACAGTTGTAATTCAAAAAGAAAATATCAGTGGCGAATAATATATAAACCTTTATATATAAGACATTTGACGTTTCAGTAGACAGTTTTTTCTTTTCCTTTTAATGAGTACGTTTTAACTTTGAACCAAGTAATTTCAATTTTTGAATGGCTTCTGTTTTTGTCAAGACACTGCAGAAGCTTTTCTTCTTTTGTTGCTCGAGAGATACCTCTGAAGTACTGAATCTTCTCAAGAAAGGAATCCTGACATTCTTTTTTAGTTCATTGTCTTCTTTTTTTTGTTTCCAGGAGACAATTTGGTCCTTGAGTGTCTTGAAGGGTTTCCTGTTTGATTTTTTGCCTTCTTTGACAGAAATGCGAGGGATAACCAAGGGTGGATGTTGGATTTTAGGTGGTTGCCAAGGAGGTTCACTCTTCTCGGTCTCATTCTCTGGTTGAATATCCAAGTTCCACAGAATAAACACAGCAGATGCGATCCAAAAGAGTGGCCCACAAAGATTCACCCAATAATGATGGATTGTATTTTTGATTATCACCATTGGTTGTATAAAATACAGTTTT
This sequence comes from Rhizopus stolonifer B9770, assembly GCA_000697035.1. NCBI lineage: Eukaryota > Fungi > Mucoromycota > Mucoromycetes > Mucorales > Rhizopodaceae > Rhizopus > Rhizopus stolonifer. Next base: position 12,672 of record JNDS01005382.1, read on the forward strand.
CCTACATAAAAGCTAACTGAATCCATAGACTTGTATATAAAATGAAATGGAAAACAAAAGAAAAAGAAAGGAAGACAAGAGTCGTCATTTATTGAATTAAGAAAAAAGGATTAGGAGAAGATTCAATGTATACAAATGGAAATTGCTTCCTAGAAGGAGATTGGTTAGAGAAAGGGATTCACGCACGTTGATTTTCTTGGTCTTTGGATTTCCAGGTAATTCTTTCCGGATCAAGGAGTTTCTTTTCTTTTTGTTTCTCGAATAAAATAATTCACGCAAATTTGATCGACAGAATTTAATGCATTTTATTTAAATCTCAACAAACCCAACTTTTTTTTTTATTTTGGTTTGGTTTCGTATTTTTTTTTTCCTTCCTTTTCCTTCTTCATTATGTATATTTATGGTGGAAAAAAGGCCATTCAAGCAATTATTTTAACATTCTTTTACTTGAATGTTACTCAATGCGATCAAAAAATATCAACTAATGAAAATGATTCTTTATCTGAACACATCAATACCATCAAAGCAGCTGGTACTGCCAATGAGGACATATCAATTAGAGCAGACGAGGCAAACAAGACTGTATCAGAACCTTCATTAGCTTCTTATAGTATCTTACCTACTCCTACCTATTCTACTGTATTGAATCAAACATTAAACGGTACAGCACTTCAATACATCAATACATCAGATCCTCTGGTTCAGTACGATCTTGAATGTAAAGCAGATGACACCTTTTGTAACAAAGTCAGTAAAGCAGTTGGCGCGGCTATTGATGAATTTACTCGAGTTGTCAACATTAAAAATTCCTTATTGTAAACAAAAAAAAAAAAAAAAAAAAAAAGCAATTCCTTAAAAACACTTACTTTCTATTTAGAATCAAAGTATCTTACTACAGTTTCTGTGAAGTCGCTTGTTCCAATGACACTTATGGATGGGGGATACCTACTTCACAGGTAATAACAGTTACACTATATAGCTTTTAAATGATTACATAGTTCACACTGCCATTTGAAGAAGGAGCTGATCTCAACTATGTATATCCACAGGCTCTGGCAAAACAATTGGCACCTTATAGCAGTACATCTGTGTGGTCACAGTATGATGTTGAGATTACAATCAATCATGACGTATACATGAATGCAGTAGACATGGATCAAGCAACAGAGGATGGTTGGAATGGCAGTAAAGTACCTTCCAATGGAAAGTTTTGGTTTTTGGTAAATAACAAACTTAATAATTTTTTTTCGGCTGACAAAAGAGGAATAGAACGATACGGAGATTTTGGATTTTCAAATAGATTTCCGTATCATCATTTTACACGAACTACTCCATGGTCTTGGGTTACTAAGCGCATGGGCAGCTTATTTTCTGACCAACAAATCACCTTTTAAATCACTCGTAGACGGTATTATTGATCCTCTTGAACTTCAATTAGTTACTCCTGGACCTTATTGGTACATCAACCAAGATACGGGACCAGCCTATATTACCGGATTTCAACCTACCATGATATTTGACAAATACCTAATGGTAGTCGACAGCAGCTTTAGCAACACCACTCAAATCTCACCTTTATCCACTCTATCCTTTGACATGCAAAACTTTTGCGTGGACACAAACAACGATGCGTTTATTATTAATTTCATTCGATTATTTAATTCAGCCAACCAGTCGACAACAGCACATAAACTGTGGGTGTCCTTATCACAGCCTGAGACTCTTCGTTTTCAATTCCAACCACCTCAAGTAGCCAACAGTAGTTATAACTTGAACAGCTACCTAAACCAGACCTATCAAAACATGACGTTGATGACCGGAAAGGATCTGTTTACCGAGGTCTCTTACGAAACCACAGACCCAGCTATTAATCGTCCCGGTCTCATGATGGCTCATTTGGACGATCGATACGCAGAAACAGTGGATTTCCTAATGACCCAAGATTATCCCTTGGGTAACACCCTTGACACGCTTGTCAACCGTTATTACAATACTATACCCCATATCCGCTACAACATAACAACCAATCATACCAAAGTCGAAACCTATCGTTCGCCTATCGGGCCCGGTATCCTACGCATGTTGGATTCAATTGGTTATTCAACAATTCTGACTAGAACAAATTATACCACAGAGGGAAATGTAAAGGCTCCCAAACCTCGTTCTTCGTGTGATGATAACAATTCAAATCATGGTATAAAGCCTACTCCTTCCCCTACTTCACAGGCTTCTTTCTTATCACCCTCTCTTTATTTTGTATTCTTCTGTGCTTCAATTATCTTTTAAAAACAAAAAACCACAAAAAATTGTTTTGTCTATTTTTTCTGTGCCACTGTATAATGGAAATTAAGCCAACTTTTGAATTCACAACATTCCTTGGCGATCGATTCTGCCATTTTGTCATACTTGGCAATGCTCATCGACCAGTCCTCACACAGCTTTGGTTTTATAGAATCCAATAGTCGCTTTAGGCATTCCAACATAATGTCACCGTTTTTACCGTACCAACCTATAGGTGCTGAGCGGTGAGATGATTCGACTAGATGAAACTGCCCTGATTCCCTAATCATAGACTCAAGCTGTGTTGCAATTTTCAAATTGATGTTTCTGGTCTGTAGAGAAACAGTCAGACGCATGATCCAGATGGACAGATTGGGACCAACGTCCTGCATAGCTCCACCTTGTTCAACCAGTTCCACATAACCGCCTGGTTTGGTTACTCGAGCCATCTCTGCAATCATCACCTTCCAATCTCTTTGGCTATATTTTAACAGGGCGTCAAACTGAGCGACATAATCAAAGGTGTTGTCTGGAAAGGTTAGACCAGTGGTGCTATCCATCAGTCGAAAATGACAGTTGGCCGGTGGATGGCTTATGGGATATAAAACGGAGTCTGTCGCCGTAAAATGAGATTTGGGATATTGTCTGGCGAGGTCTAGTGCCCACCAGCCAGGTCCTGCAGACACACAGAGGACCTTAATACCACTCTCCAGCAGTCGGGTCACTGGTGCAAAGTAAGGCTTGATAAATAGGTTTTTGAATAGCATGTGGTTGATCTGGAGGCGTTCGATTTCTTCGTCGTCGCAGGGTAAGAGTTGTTCGACGGGATTTTGGGTCAGTCGATAGTTGCGTCCCTCGATATATTCAAACTGTTTTATTGGAAATTTAGGTTCTATCACTGGTTCCGTCGGCTCTTCTTTACTACTTTTCGTACTACGAGAGCTTTTGGTATGTTGAGATTTTGAAAGAACTGAAAAAGGGTTCATTGCATTTGAGAAAGTAATGATAATGAAAAAATGAAAAAAAAAAAATATGAAAATGAAAATGAAAATGAAAATTATAAAATGGCGAATTAATTCTAAAAAGGAAATTTAATGGCCCACATGGAAAAGAAGGATAACAACACAAAGGAGCATATAATTTGAAAGCAAGGGGTGTGTATTATATCGATATATATAAAAAGGTTTAATATTTAAAAAAGATGAATGAATTGTTATTTTTTTTTTTTTTTTGAATGAAGTAGTTGGTTAAATTAAGCCTTTTGTTTTCCCTTTCCCTTGGTATCGCTCACTACAACAACCTCTGCTTCTTTTTCCCTCTCATCATCATCATCATCATCATCATCGTCTTCTTCTTTCTCTTCTTCTTCTTTTTCCTCTTCATCATCATCATCTTCTTCTTCTGATGAAGAAACATCATCATCGAACATACTCTTTGAACTGGAAGCTGCTGCTGCTGCTGGTGTATGGCTCGTCTTTTGACGCTTAATTGCATCCGACACTGCCGATTTAACCTGGTCAACCATTTCCTCAGCATTTTGTAAAAATTGGTTATCGTCAAACAAATACTTTTTAGGTTCTCTTTCCTTCAATGCCTTATCAATTTTTCTCTTCAAATTTTCTCTTTTTTCTTTTTCACGTTCAGGAATAGCTTCCAACTCTTGTTGTAATCTAATTATAAGGTAAGCTTCTCATTTTTCATTATTAGCATTATCATTATTTTACTTTTTGGATTCATTCACAGTTCTGATTCTTCTTCCTTGCAAATCTCTACAAGCTTCGAAATTCGTTGTCTTTTGAGCATTCATTCGTCCACCTTGAGCACGAAGCATGGAACCAAAACCGCCTTTACCACCCAACAGTCTTGCAGAAAGACTGAGATGAACATCGCCCGAAGGAAATTGTTGCAAGTCATAACCACTGACAGTACGCAGGACTTGTTGATCCACTGGAATCGATGTTAGCTGAAATATTTTTTCCTTAAGTTGTTGAGTTGTTGAATCTTGTTGAACGGTTAAACATATAGGGTTCCCAGAAAATAAAGAAATAATGGCTTGTGTCATTTTATATTGTCTTGTTATGTTTGAGAAAAAAAATGGAAATTGTTTTTTTTTTTTTTTTTTTTTTTTTTTTTTTTTTTTGTCTTGAGAATTATAGTAATTTTTTTTTTTTTTTTGGTTCCTTTCATTTTTGAATAGCTTCTCCCACTTTAAAATGAGCAAAAGAAAGAAGATCATTTAAGATAACTCTTTTGCTGGATCAAGAATCACAGCATTACCCATTCCAAAGAAAACAGAAAAACGCTAAAGTAATGTACAAGAGCTTAATGAAGAATCTTCTTTAAATGCTCTCTTTAAGCGTTCCCGCCCTATCACTTTATCTGAGGAGACGATCTTGGCAAATTTTAAAATTGCAATGCATGATTGTATCACGTCAAAAATAACATTAATAGTAAAGAGTACCAAGGAGGGAAGCTTAATAAAAAAAAATCTTGATGGTCTGAAGCTTAAGCCTCTAAATGATAAAGGCTTCCTCTGAGAATAATCCAAGACACTACAAAGGCATCTGACTGCTCGTCTTTTATGTTGAAGAGCATTTTGACAATATATTAAAGACTATACTAGCTAAAAACGTCAATAGCAGCAACCACTCAAAGAGCAAGCGCCAGTACAAAAAATAGATCAACCTGAAAATGAATATAGAACATGCTTCACCAGTATGAACAAAATCATTAGAAGTGATCTCTCACCAGCTATAAGAAGCATGCTTATGATTAGTTTACAAGAAACGATGACCTGAGTATCCACCTGCATGGCTAGTTTATCACAGATTGTATTTTGACAATGATATTGTTAAAGGACAGAGGTTTAGTTTTCAAGAATAACAAGCCTAGTTTCAATCACTGTAAAAGGCTTGAATCTTCGGAAATTCTCTCACAAGGATTTGTCATTTCTATCGTTCAAAAATTAGGATCTGCCCCTCTCTCAATCTCAGAATCTATTGACAAAACTAACAATCTTTTTCAAAAAAAAAAAAAAAAAAAGCACACACACACACACATTTATCACTGATTCACTCTCATTTTTTTGGCCCTAAAGGTCAGAAGAAGAGTTCAACAGAAAAATACCTGGTATATAACTCCCTTTTCGACTCCCTGGTGTCCTTTGGTATTGATAGAGGTATTAATAGAGGTACTTATAAGGAGAAAATGCAGCAGCTATCATGTGTGAAAGATGTCTATTGATTGTAATACTTATTTGACGAATTTAAAAACGATATGGGCAAAAAAAAAAAAAAAAAAAAAAAAAAATGAAGAAATTTTGTCAAAGTTCCCTTTACACGTAGGTTTAAACATTCAAGATGCCCATAACATCTATATAAATAGCTGCCGCTATCGAAAAGACATCAATAATTTTTACTAAGCCAAAAATCAAGCAAGAAACAAGAGGTCGATTAAGTTACAAAATAAGCGATTTGGACACAAACTCTGTGTTCAAAAAAGACAGTTTTGAAGGAAAAAGAAGGTAAATTGATAGTGTATTGGCTATTTATTGGCTAAATAACAACTGTTTGCATATATATTTAGATTTCAAAGGCGAAAAGGCAAAATTGTTAATGATAGTTGGTGATAGAGGAACAGGAGTAAGTTCCAGAATCAGAGTTCATTTACGATATGGTAGAAATTGGAAACAAGAGATCCTTGGACAGTATACAAATGTTTGTATAACCAACGAAAACAATACTTCTCAAACCTGTGTGTATTGCTTACAAAAAAATTAGCCATCCTGCACAAAGAAAAACAATCAAAAGGAGAAGAAATCAAATTTAAATGCAAATGATCTTTTCGATGTGTCAATCCTGGATGGGTTTCTTTAATAAGGAAAAAAGCTATCATGTCACAAGATATGTTGTCAGCATTAGCCATTAGACTATCGGACATGATCCAAGTTTTATTTCAACAAACATTTCCTGCTTTCCTTACAAGCATCAGTCAATTCAACACTGAATTCAGAACATTCACCCCTTCTTTCTTGAGTGAAAGAGGATATTGGGCAGCGACAGAGTCACTATAGAAAATGTAAGCTTAATTATTGTTCTACACTTAATGTGACGACTAATTTCTTTGGAGTATTTAGTCTTTTTTTCTCTCGATTAGTGATAGAAACATTTCACCTTGCTACAACGCAAACAGAAAACGAGCTGACCATCAACTCCCTTCCCCAATGTGTGTAATCCCAGACAACGCCTCCATTTATCAAAAGAATAATAATTCATCCCTTGATATTCTACTCGTTTTATGTTACTTTCCTGTCAAATCATTCTGAATTACACATGATCAAATTTTCTTTTCACTTTTGCCATACCTATACTGATTCTTTTTTTTTTGTTTCTTTAATTCATTTTTGTAAGTGGTTCTTCCGCTCAGGAAATGATTTTTTTTAAGATGAGACGGTTGCACGGGCTGATCTTGTCAACTTGCATGCTATTCAAAATCTTCAAATGTTCCTGCATCCGGAAGAATAACCTGGCTATGACACCTTATCCATCATTCCACCACTGTAAGAGCGTTTGGATGAATTTGAATTTTAGCCTTTTTTTTTTTTTTTTTTTTTTTATGGTGGCGATGTTTAACATGATTGTATTCTAGCCTGTATTTAAGAATGTTTATTTTTGAGTAACACTAAGCCCCTTATCCTCAAGTATTTTTTTTTCCATTAAAGCTTTTAAGAGAATGCAAATGTTTTTTCTTTTCTTTTCTTTTTCTTTTCTTCTTCTCTATCTCTAAACATTCTTCTCAAATGGGTTTACATTGTATTTCTCTGGCCTACACACGGTAATCTTCTGCTTTCTTTGGACTCAAGTTCATATCAACTTTTCTCATACTCTCTGGTGATAAACAAGACCAAGCTACACGCTGTTATCTTTTATGGTCCCAAAAACTACCCAAGTCTCAATTTATTCAGGATCATCATGTTCTCTCTATCTTTCTGTCTGTCTATCCATCTATCTATCTTTCTCTCTGATTGTAAAAGGACAACTTCAAATACTATATTATCTATCTCATAGTCTCAAGTCGCTTCAATCTATTCTAATCAAAGCTCTGTCAAAAATGTGATCTCTCTCTCTCTCTCTCTCTCTATCTCTGGTTGCATATCAGTCATTACAAAATCTATCTTATGGTTATCAAATCATTACAATTACTGTGTGAAAGCCTATGGAATACACCAAGCTCATATCGTTACCACCCTTTCTAGTCTTTGGTATCTCTCTCCTTCTCTCTCTTTCTTTTCTCTGGTCTTTTCTCTGGTGCTCAATCTAAATAATCTCTTCTCTGGTTATCTCTTTTCTGGTTATTTCTCTGGTTATCTCTTCTCTGGTTATTTCTCTTTGCTTAAGGTGAATCAAAAACTTCATGTTGTTTGCTTCTGATGCAGTCTATCGTACAAAAAGGTAAAAATATTTTTATGCATAAATTAAACTTTTTTTTTTTTTTTTTTTTTTAACTTGACTAAACAGCCAATTTCCCTGCTGACTACTGTGCTTCTCACCTGATCAAAACATAGGCAAAACAAATCAAAACAAAACAAAACAAAACAAAACAAAAAAGGTACTCTTGTGTCATGTTTATGTGGTGTACTAATATCTACTAGTCATCTTTTACTCAAGCCAACTCTTGCTCAGGTCATCCAATAGAGCCATTTCTCTTTTGTGTGCTGCTGCCTTCCTTTCTATTCCTATCATATGTATACACTACTTTAGGTCGTAGCTTTTCTAATGGGTAGTCGCTGTTCTTTTGGTTTCAAGTTCAAACAGTCTTTAGACTTATTTCAACTGGCGTGCGTATCCCCTTTGCCTTGTCCCCCTAATTACGGTTCAGAACATGGGTCAAAGGGCGTACCGTACATGAGAATATTTTTTTATTGGGAACTTGGACTAAAGGAACAGCTATTCTACCTCTCGGCTACTGCTTCTCTCAAATCTTTTTATAGTCTTGTACCCTATCACAAAACTTTTTATTATCTTTCACTGTTCTTTTGGTTTCAAACAGTCTTTGGTCCTATTTCAGCCGGCGTGCGTATCCCCTCTGCCTTGTCCCCCTAATTACGGTTCGGAACATAGGTCAGAGGGCGTACCGTACATGAGAATATCTTTTTTTTTTTTTTACTGAGGACTTGGACTAAAGGAACAGCTTTCTTTGAAACTTTCTTATAATCTTGTACTTTTTATCACATACTTTTTCTCATACTTTATCTCAAACTCTTTTTATCTTTAACTCAAATAACACTCGAACTCATAAAAGAATAAATCATTGGCAGCACACAATAAAACAAAACAAGTCTTCTTTTTTGAAATATTTGAAAGTAAAAACTTAGTTCCAAGTGTACTTAGTTCCAAGTGTGAGGCTCTAAGGCTTAGTAATTGATGGAAGCAATATTCTCAAGTTTACGTGCTTCGTGTTTTATAACTAAACAGAAAGAAACCGTTGAGACTGTCTGCTGCCTTAGATCTTTCACCTAGTTTTGAAGAGAGGGAGAAGAAGGATGAATTGTCAAAACCCCTTTCCCCTTTTCTTTTTTTCATGCAAACACTACATCTAGTTATTTTTCAGCAAGAGACTTGAAGTGTATTATTTTGCTGTCATCGTTATTGCCAAAAAAAAAAAAAAAAAAAAAAAAAAAAAAAAAAAAAAAAAAAAATTT
>JNDS01005384.1:0-13775 GCA_000697035.1 Rhizopus stolonifer B9770
TTGAGGCGGTAAATAGTGTCTTCTATTCTATATGGCATGCTGTTAAATTCAAAAAAAAAATAATAAGGATAAATAGGGGGGGAAGATGGGATTTGTATATATATATCTATGTCGGTATTTTTTTTCCATTTGAAACTATAGTGCTATTGTAAATTGTATCTAGAATGTTTCACATCAGTTGCTAATATCATCATATCACTTTCAACTAAGAAACTTACGACTCGAAGAGAATTAGCCAAATACTAAATGGCGACCTATTGGCTGGCGTAACTTAATCGTATTCTTCTTCTTTTTTGGTAAAGATTTACATGCATGTGTCAGAAAAATTGTTTTTTTTTTTTCTTTTTTTTTTTTTTAGGCTCAAACTAAAATGCCATTGTTCAAATGTAAAAATCATTTGTCCCTTAAATGAAACAATCCTAGCTATTCAACAGTTACTTTCTTATACATTGGCGATAATAGTTTGCACTTACCCGTTATGTTTAAAATCTGAAGAAATGATTAATTTGATAAATTATACTGTCAATAATGATTAAATAAAAAAAAAACCAGTAAGTTCTCTAGTGCTAAGGATGAAATACAAGCATTAGGAAGCTCAATTTAGAGAATTAGAACCCATAGGAAATTTATCTTTACGAATTGGAAGTTATAAGAAATATACTATTAAGAAGCTTTTTTACATCTTATTCAAATCATATCCATTGTTCTATTCTCTTAAACACTGAAAGGTTTCACATCTGGTGTTTTTTAAATCACCATCGTGTTCAATTAATCGATAAATGTCTTGACGAAGAGAAATACCCGAGTCATACAGCTCGAATTACTAGATCTGAAACAATCCAATACTATAGATTCTGTTAACTATTTCTTTTTTTTTCCTTTTTTACTCCCACTCATCTTTTTTTTTCACTTTTGCACGTATATTCTGCTCACAAAACTATAACAATGAACTTCCAAACTTTCCCCGCCTCTTGCCCTTTTTGCAACCTATTTACCGCATTTTCACAAGAAAGCATGGAAGAACATCAGCGTGATACCGGATGTATGCGTGCTTATGTAACACGTCAACTTTCACAAAGTGGCCCTTCTATAGTGTCTGTAGATCCTTTACAGGAACAAACATCCAACGTTGAAGCAGACCAATTAAGTGATATGTTAGTATTAGCTCGTAGTGACTTGACTCATATCAGCGATATGGGTATTTCTGTTGGTGGTGGAGCGCCGTCCATTCATAGTGAAAGTATGGAATCTGTTGATACTCTTGATGAAGGTTTTTTTTTTTTACTCAAATATATATTTAATGTTTACCTTTTAACTTTTCTTCTAGATGATCCATTTCTTTACGAGTACACCGGATCCAACTTGGAACTAACCAGATCTGAACTAATTGGGATCAAGCTCAACAGTCTCAACTTGAAACATCACGCTACTCGTCAACACAAACGGGATTTGGTTAATTTCATCAACAAGTATTTTGGGAGTACTCTAATGGGTTAGTGACTATATTCACCTTTTATACGTTTTAATAATTTTTTTTTTTGATAGAACACGGTGGTTTGTTGGCGAGCCCAGACACAGTCGATAGAAGAATTCGTAGTTCAGATGACGGTTTTAAAGTTGTCTTGAATATCGACGTGTGCACAAATGGATGTTATCTCTTTCCAAGCAACGATAAAAACGTCCTTACATGTACTGTCAGCACTTGTAACAGACCCCATTACAATCAACATGAAGAAGCAATGGCAGCACGCCGAGCTGGCTTGGACTTGAATGCTGAAACGGCTTTATCGCTCTCGCCAGTACAGCATCTTTCGGTTGTATCTGTTGGCGCAGCCTTGGCCCAGCTTTTGGTCAATGATGACAAGTTGCCTTTGTTCAACTATAGAAGATTTTTGGTGCCATTTAATGAGCAATAACCTTTGTACCGGGACATCTTCGATGGTGAGACTTTCAGGAACTTTGTTAGTCTAGGAAACATTTTCCAAAGCTCAGACGACATTGCTTTATTGTTGTTTGTAGACGGGTTTGAGCCGAAGCATGTTCACAACCACACCATGACTATTGTTCACTGTTTAGTAATGAGCATTGATCCATCTAACAGGTAAAATTAATACTGAAATTTCTATTTCATCTTCTAATGATATATTTTTACTTTTCAGACACATGGCCGATAACATGGTCATGTTAACAATTGCACCTGGTCCATCGAAACCAAAGGATATCATGTCTTTCTTAAAGCCAATCATAGACGAAATAGTTGCTCTTGGTAAAAAAGGCTTCAATGTTAAAAAAAATGGCCAAGATATCTTCAAGGGCAAGGTTCATATACTTGGTATCACTGGCGATATCCCTGGCGTAGCTAAGCTTATGGGCCATGCTGGTCATAATTCTCTTTATGGCTGTAGAATTTGTCTCGCTTTTGGTGTTGTTGTTGGATCAACACCGTACTTTCCAGATATTGCAGACCTTCGATCAGTGGAGAGCTTGATTGAAGGTGATATTGTAAGTTGAGAGTAAAAAAGAAAAAAAAAACTAAACTTACCTTTTGCTAGGATCGACGAATGCGAGGAGTTTCCGAGCTCATATCATCACTTGACACTTTCACTGGTGTGCCATTTTTTCTGCTAGATGAGATGCATTTGATAGGTGGTGGTATCGCGCATCAGTTTTACAAAATGATATGGGCAGGTCATAGAGAACACTACATGGGCTCCACTACATATCCAGCCGACTGCTTCAGATTAAACTCTCAATATGCTTCAGCAACTGGAATGAACAAGATTAATGACATGATTGCTCGATATGCCGAAAAGATGCCACAGACCTTTGAAGGATCTTTCAAGTCCAAATTCAGATACTATCGTGCAGTTGATTAGCAAAACTTCCTTCTTGTTGTTGTTCCAAATCTGGTTCTACATCATATTGTTGATAAGAATGCAAGAGATGCTATTATGAATCTGGTAAACAGGTGCAATCTAGCCTTATTTAGAGAGTTGAGTGAGTCGCAGATCAGAAGAATGAACAGGTAAATCATCATATAACTAAAGCAAAAAAAAAAAAAAAAGCGGGTTAGTAATGTACTCTTTAAAATAGAAATATCAAAGCATGACAAGCCTACCTGAAGAGTCAAGTAGAGACTGGTAGCCTGAGCAACACTGTATTCACGGCTAAAAACCATTATCTGAGCCATATACCCATCTTAACCAGACAAATGGGGCCTATGAAACATTACAGCTGTAGATCAACAGAAAGGACGATCAAGTCCTTCACCAGTGACGTTAGGTCCACGACGCATTCTGGTGTAAACACCTCGAACCTCTTATTGGATAGAGTAAATGCCAATCAACAAGGATTACAGGAGGCTATTTTCATGGATGAAGAGGATGTACCATCTGCTGCCCCTGACTCTTTTATTGAGCTACCAATGGAAGACGGGGTTTCTCCTCAGCTTTGGGATCCCTACAAACAAGTTTCCATTAGTACCGAAGATGAAATAATGCCAGATTTACCATGTTCAGTAGTTTCAGCAGCAATCAGATTATATTACCGGCGATTATACCCCACCAGACAAGTCTTACCCTTGGAATCATTAATACTCATCGTCGGAAGAATGTGGTCTGATTCAATTACTTATTCATCAAGACTCTACCGTACAAAAAAGCACTTGGTGACCCGAGCTGATAACTATGTCTTGTTTGAAGCTGGTGTACATGGAAGGTAAATATTGAACTTTTCTGTTTAAAAAAAAAGTTAATAGCGTTCTTTAGGGCATCACCTTCTTGGTTTGTGGGAGAGGTATTCACCTACTTTGAACACGAGTACAACAATGAACGACGTTTTTTGGCCATTGTAAACGTCATGAAGGAGCATCGTTTTGGTGAATACTATATACCCCAGGTTGTTGAAGACCCTTCGCGCTATCATTTTGCTGTATTGAACATTGCCGATATATTCCATTGTGTTGGCCTCATGCAGTATTCTGATAGCCCGTATAAATTCAACGTTGTATGGAGCTATATGGACTATGAAGACAAGATTGGTAACCGAAAACCAGGTGGTCTATCCGAGCTTTCATAACTCCCTTTTTGCTCCTCTAACTTATTCCTCTAACTTATTCCTCTAACTTATTCCTCTAACTTATTCCTCTAACTTATTCTTCTCTAACTTATTCCTCTAACTTATTCCTATAACTTATTATTCTACTCAATTATTTTAATTAACTTGTAAATATTCATATACACCTTTATCCATACTGTAAATAAAAAGAACAGATTAATTCTTTTCTTTAATACTCCATTTCTTTTTCTTTTTTCTTTTTTTTTTGTTGCTGACTTAATTCTCTTTTTAGTGTATCAAACTTCAGTCGTTAGAGAGCTTAAAAAGAATACCATCGTTATTATCCCAATAGTCACTCCACTTCATCATCAGTCGTACGTTAAACAATGTATTGATTTCTTTTTCGATGCTTTTTCATGAGCTCTATTGTTTATCGTAAATGATAGCACTGCATAATCCCACGGCACAAAACAAGTATTCAGGACAAGCTGGTTAACGTTTTCATCAAATTGATTGTGGAGCTTTATTTCATTAGTGTTTTCGATAATGTTAAGCAATATGAAACAATATTCATCTTCAAAAAGCTAGATTACGCGAGAATGTAAGTAATGGTTTCTAAAAAAAGAAAAAAAAAACTTTCTTTGCATCGGTTACCTTGCAGTAATTATTTACTTTTATCTAAAAAATAAGTTGAGACAAAAGAACACCTTTCCTCGGGGGTCCATCAGTTTAATATGTTGATCTAGCAATGAATTCAGGCTATGGCATGGAGACCAGGTTTATTTCTACCGTAATCCCTTCTGACTTCATTATATAGTTTAAGCTTTTGTAAAAGGAAACTAAAAAAAAAAAAAAAAGGAAAAAGAAAAAACACACATGGCAATATTTATATATTCAAACTCCACTAATTCAAAAGCCATGAATTACGCCTGCTTGAACAAAATAAACATAAAAGTGATGGGTGATACACATTTATAAGTCTTTAGTGTGCAACTGTTTGTAGATAGATAAAAAATATAGGTGTCTTCACCAATGATAATTGTGCGATAAGTTGTAGTTTTTTTTCAAAACTTAGATTTATGTATGACAACGCAAAGTCGTAACAAAACAACATAGACACTGTCTTCAAAAGATTGACATACGTAAACACTATGTCTGAATCAATAGGTTCCATTAAAAATCAAAGAAATAGTTATTGCAAATAGGTATGGGAATGAATATACGAACACGCTGCACCAAGAAGTTGAATCAAAATAATATTTCAAACGGTTCCACCAAGAGGTTAAAAAAAAAGGAATGCCATAGTGTACCAGGAAGTTGCTTTAAGATATCAGAATGCTTTGAATAAAAATAATTACAGGGTATCATCAAAGTAACGATTTATAGCAATGATGCTGGAGAACATGACAATTCAAGGTGGCATTGAACAGATGTTGTATGGTTTTAATTCTTACACGGAAGTATTCTTTTTCAAGCTATCTTCATTTCGTTGACTGATCACTCAATTATACCCAAAGATGTATATATCGCACAAAGTCAAATACTGTCATGCTATTAAATCTTTAAAAGCATTAGTCGACCCCCATTAATTTTCAAGTTAATTACACTAGACAGAGTTGTTATAGATGCTTTACGGATTATTCTGTATGTATCTAAGCACAGGCTCACTTTAAGCCAAGGAATTCTTTTCCAAAAAAAAAGGAAGTTAGTCATAGATGTTAATAAAGTAGATTACCATTTGTTATACACGCATGAAGAAACATAAAGGTGATTACATATGTGAGCGAGAAGCTTGACAATCTACTTGCAATAAAAGTTAATATCACGACGAAAAACCTTTAACTTACATCGTTATGAATTAGAAGATTCACGAGAATGGTGCAAAAAGAAAAAACCAACAATTATCGTTGAAAAAATAAATAATCAACACCTAAAAAATTCATGAAGCATGAAAGAGTAAAAGAAAGAGAATGAAAAAAAAAGAAAGAAAAAAGGAAAAAAAAAAAGAAAGAAAAAAGAAAAAAAAAACATGTGTTTAAGAGTTTTTGGTCAACGCTTTACCTGCAATGTGTAGAACAAAAAAGACAAACAAGAAACATAAAAGCAGAAGAAAGAATTGGGATTTTCCTTTATTGACAAAGACTGCATTCTTTCACTTGCTTACTCATTCCTGGAATTTCTAAGTCTTACTTGAGATTTGTCTGATGTGAATCAAAAGTAAACCGACATAATAACCAAAAGCAAAAAATAAAAGTCCAAGAAGATAACTCTGTCTTTGGTAGACAAAGTAAATGTAAAAAAAAAAAAAAAAAAAAAAAAAAAAAAAAAAAAAAAAAAAAAAAAAACCCATATTAACTAATTACATTCCATGTAAGTACGAGCTATAGCATTATTTTAATCTTCCTCTTCTAATCTATGTAAACTTCTATTATTTAATAAACAGATCGTGTATTATATTCATCGTTGACAAAGTTGATTAAACCAACACAACCGTTTTTTTTTTTAAAAAAAAAAAAAAGTATAACAAAAACGTGAATTCCTTGCTTCTGTACCTGCCTCACATCTGATGCATAGTACGGCAAACACACATGAGTATTTCATAAATTTTTTTGTCCACGTCAAAGCTTTTAAATGTTGTTTGTTACAGAACATAATTCAGTTTCTGCTGTATCAAAAAAAAAAAAACAAAATGCTGACGTGTGGTGCTTGGCATCTTAAAAAAAAGCTTTTTGGCTTGACTCTAAAGAAAAATTTAAAAAAAAATAAAAGATATAAATGACTTTAAAAAATAAATAAAATAAAAAGTCAAACCCAAGTCTCCCCAAGATTTTTGGTTGTACACCCAAATTTTGGTTATTGAACCAAACTTTTGCGCCGTAGTGCTGGTAAGCATTACTCACATTTAATGTAGCTATAAACATGTATATCGTAAGATCGAATTAAAAAACAAGGATGTCGATTTGTATAGGATTCAAAATTAGATTTACAAAAAAAAAAAAAAAAAAAAAAAAAGGCCATGGGTACAATTCTTTTTTTTTTATTCATTATAACAAAGGTTTGTGTTTAGCACCCTTCTTTTTTTTTATGTTATATTGAATAACTCTTTAATAAAATGTTTTGGTTTAAGTCATTCTGGACATGTGCAATTGTGAATGTTAAAAAAAAAAGTCTTCACTGAAGTATTTGATGTCAACTTTTATTGAAAAGATTAACTAGGTCTTTATTCTATTATTCCCATGTATGGTCCAAGAACCCCTAGGGTTTGGATGTACTGTACTATTTCATATATTATAGGGTCTTTAGATCTACTAAAAAATCAATTTTTCATATAAATACAAGCTTATTGACTTATTTTTGAACATTATCACTTTTTTTTTCACTTCCCTCTTATTGATTGCTTATTATATAACATGTCTAACAACAGCACCAACAAACACAACTACGTTTATTCCGACCTTACCAACAAAGTTCATGATCTGAACAACCATTATGAAGACTTAGAGGAAGAGAACAAAAACATGCAAAGACAAATGGCTATAATGGAAAATACAATTCAAAGGCTTACAGAGGTGGTTGAACGACAAAATACTCTTAGTGAAGACGTTAGGAATTTATTGAATTACACACAAACACAGCAGCCTGGTAAATCAAACTCTTTATAAAATATCGTTATGCTTATTTTATTTTATTTTTTTTTTTTGTATAGATATTCAAGTATCATCTGAAGATGAATGTAACAACAGTTTATCACGCAGGATTATTCCAACAGATGTACCAAGAACACCAAAAGAATTTAAAGGACAAAAGAAAAGACCCAAAGATGAAGAAAAGATACGCGCTTATCTTAAGAAGCTTGTGGAAGAAAAGGAAAAGAACAACAACAGAAGCAGTAGAGTGAAACGCCAGCTTGTCCACATGTTTCAAAGAAACATCACAACAATGGCCAACCATCAATGCCTACATCTGTATAACGACATTCAAAAGGATGGTACGATTGTCAATAAGGATGTATATTGGAAGGACGTTCCCAAAGAGATTCGAAGTCGACACATAAAGATACTGAAACATTCAACCGAAAGAATCGGGATGCGTATCAGCGAGTGCGAGGGTCACTGGGTTGCTGAGGCTTTGTTTAGAAGGCAATATGAACATCACTTCAATCCAAAAAAAGAGAAACAGCCCGCCGCCACCACTGCCACCACTGCCACTTCCACCTCTGCCGCTACTAGCAACACTAAAGCAGTCAATAAATGATTCTTTTATTAAAAAAATAAAAAAAAATATGTTGCTTCCTCTTTCTTGTTTCTTTTATAAGTCTTTAATTACACTTGAAAGTTTAGAAGTTTTTTTTTTTTTTTTTTTCAAAAGAAAAAGAAAAAAAAGTAATAGGTTAACAGTAAAAAGATGTCGAATCGCCTGTTTTGAAAATTTTCCTCATGTCATGCAATTTTTCTGCTCCAGATGTTAAAAGTATAGCTTACCACTACCCCCTCCTCTCTTTTATATTTCTATAAACGGTTGTTATGTTCGTCGTTTACTTTGAGTAAATAGTGGCATATGAATGTTTCAATGAGATCTGAATGAGGGGGCAGCTTTCATCCACTTTAGATTTAGCTTTTTTTTTAAATTTTTTAGCTGTTACTACTTGAATGGGAAACTGTAAAGAAGAGTTTCCGTAGCTATGGTAAATGTACATACCAGCTATGTAGAAGTATATAAAATCAAACACTCATAGAACTGAATACAACTAGTCGAACTGTTTTTTTTCCTCTTTTTTTTTGCATTAGGGCCAAATGGACAAACAACAATTTTACCATTATGAATAAAGAATAGATTTGGTCTAACGTTTACTTTCATAGCCATTTTATAGTTAATAAAGCTTTTTCTTTTATTGAAATAATAGATACTGTGCTTTTAGGCCTGTAACCATGAAAACCTAATCACACTTTTGAAATCTTGTAGAGAAAAATCAACGAGTTTAGCGAAAAAAATTAACACACATGTGATGAACACTTGGCAGCATTTAATGCAATACATTATACTCTTTTTCCTTAAATATAAGAGCTCTCTTGACTTCCTTAAAATCATTCATGCATGAGCTTCTTTTTAGTGGGAAATTTCAGTTTGTTGCATTTTGATTTGTTTTAATACCAATTGATGACTTAGATTTCTACCATTTCATTGGTTCTTAAAAAAATATATGCCAAGCTGTTTTTTTTTCCTTTTTTTTTCTTTTTCTTTTTCTTTCCCCTTTCACCAGTTTTTAAATTTAAAATACTTTATGTTGACACATAACGTTATGCTGAAGAGTTAAAAGGTATGTTCAAATTGCTTTCTATATGAAAAGTCAACATTCACTGACTTCATCTTTTAGAAATGCTGTCGACTTCAACAGTAAAAAACATTATTTGTTTTACGCCAGTCTGATTATTTAGTTTACTATTTGCAACGAACTTGGACAACCACTTACTTAAAGCATCTGTCTACATTGGTTTCTGGTATTTCCTTCAAAGGCTGATTGCATTTCGGTTCAAATACTTTAGCTGCGCAAACAAGTTGGACAAAAAAAAAAAAAAAAAAAAAAAAAAAAAACTTGCATACACCTATTAATGCTTTGAATGATAAAGATGTTTTTACTGCTGCTGCTTTGAACTGTGGTGATAAATGGCCTGCTTCTTTGGACAACTTCACTATAGCCTGGATCTGGATACAACACACGTTTGATAGAATATGTGCACCATTTGGAAAGAAATCAGTAAAGCAATATTCGATCACAGCTATACAACAGCTGACAATACAGTAATTCTTCCACATCACGACGTGGAAGGGTTATATATTATTATTCAATAAAACGAACAATTTATATATATATATTTCATGCTAAATGGTATAAAAAGGGCAAATGAAAGGAAGCAATACGGAAGCCTAAAAATAAAATTTATCGTATAAAAGCACTTTCTTTTATAAACGCTATTCGTTGTATGTCAAAAAAAAATTCTTATTTGCTCATCATGTCTCCATCATGTCTCCATCTTGTCTCCATCTTGTCTCCAATTCATCTGCTATTATTTTCAGATGGAGACATTCTGGAGACATTCTGCTGCGTAATGTATGTTTTAACTTTATTGTTGGTGATACTTCTTTGTTCAACACTACCTGTGGATTGTCACTGTATGTCTGCGAGATGTCGAATTCTCATTCTTTGGCTTTTTTGTATCCTTCTTTCCTATTTCTCTTTAATGTGGTCTTTTCTTTTTGGACTTCCTTCTTTTGTCTATTGATGCTCTCGATATCGTTTCATTAAAATGTTAGATTTTCTTTTGGCGGCGAGATTTCTTCTCTTTTTTGGTCTCACCCATCTTTCTGACCTCATTCTTTCTTCTTGGTCTTTTTTTTTTTTTTTTTTTTTTTTTTTGTTTTTGTCTTTGCTTCTGCTCTTTATGGCTTTTCTTTTGCTTACGCTTACCGAACTTACTCAATGGTGTAATGGCATTCTCATTGGAACTTCGATTTTTTACATGGCTTTTCTTTTCCTGACTTCCGTTCCCTGTACGTTCTTTTTTTTCTACTTATGCTTGCGATACAGACTCATGGGTACAATGGCAACCCCTTCCGCATTGTGTTCTTCTTTTTTTTTCTTGGAACTTCTTTGGAAACTGGTAAAAAATGAATTTCAATCACTAATTCTTTTGATGTAGTTTACAACCTCTTCTTAATTGCTTATAACTTCTTTATCTTTTTGGTTACTTTTTCTCCTTAATACATGCTAATTGTGCCATCTCATGACAACAATGGTGCATCTTTTTAGTTAAAAAAAAAAAAAAAAAAAGCTTGTATAATACTTTTATTAGGTTGCAGCACAGCCCTGATACTTGGATATTGGCTTGTCATCGATGATGATTTGGGCTTCTCGTCTCTTTGAATATTCACCTTTTATGAAATCTTTGGGTTGGATTCACTCAATTACAAATGATTGTCTTCTGCTTCTACCTTGGCTCTCTGTGAGCGCTTACTTTTTCGTAAATTGTAGTACATTGGTCAATTATTAACAATTTTTTGAAACCGTGTGATAGTTTTCTATATTCTTTGGTCACCAGCAGTAACTTCATGGCCGAAAATTACCTCTTGAATAGAAATTCACTCTTGTTGACACCAAAACAACAACCAATATTTATAGTGCAGTCGACATTACATTCGTCATTCAGACATGGAGCTTTCTGAACAGGTAAGCTTCTTGAATAGACATCCAAGTGCAAAGCAATATTATTTCAATAAACAATTTGATTTTGGATTATTTTTGAAAGTGCATTTATTATCGAGAGCAGGAGGAGGGAGCGGGGTCAATTTAAAGGACGTCCATAAGGCCATTCTGATTTGCGGGGACACTACTGCGTTTATAGTTTGGCTGTAGCTCTTCATAAAACATACCCAATTACCAGCTGTAAAAACGGACGGTCTATGCCAGGTCCGCTCAAAAAATGGACGGTCTGCCAGGTATATCCTGTACATATACCTGGCACCTTGCGCTGCCGTGTCAGCCGGAATACTAAAAGTTGAAAGAAGAGATTTCTTTAGAGAAGACCAAGTGGCAGCCTTTTGGGAACGGACAACCCAACCAGGAAGATCAGCAAGTAAATATTGACTAATTTGTAACGGCTTTTGATCGTCCTTGAGAGACAAACGCTTGCATTGAAGTTCATACTGCTGCAACCAAGTGTTATTGCTATCCTTGCTGTCGTACTGAGGACAGATAATGGAATGACCTAAACGACCTTCAGTAATCAATTAAGATAGTAACTTGGACGTAAGAGCTGAGGTAGATCCAGCAGAACCAGAAGAAGAAGTGCATGTAGACATAGTAGTCAGAGAGAGATCAGAATAATTAGAGCTTGTCAGTACGAATAGAGGCTTCGGGAAAGAACAGCTTCTCCATCATAAAATAAGAGCAAGTCGTAAGTTGAAATAGACATCAGTTATCGGCTAGAAAAAGTTTAAGAGAACAATAAAACTATAGGAAAGAATTAGCATTTTCTTTTTTTCAGGGTGTAAAAAATGATGTTTATTGAAAGATTAAAGAGTGTTTATATCTTTTCTGGAAGTAAAACAAGGGCAACTGCTAAACCTTCTTGTACTAAAGAGGTATATCACAGAAAGAACTTAAACACCAAGAAACTTTAACTAAAACCAATCAGAGAAGAAGAGTTATAATGTCAGAACTTGATGACGACAAGGCTTCACGGCAACTGTAGAATGGAATAAATTCTTCGTCGCCCCATGAATACATAATGAACTAATAGGCCCACGTACATTTGTGTACGTACACCTATGCACATTAAAAAATTCAAACAGCGTGTTGTTTGTAATGTATTTTTGTTTAGTATCTAATTAGTTTTAACTATAAAAACAACATTATTTAAATTTTATTTAATACAAAAAACTTTTTTTAAAAAAAATTTTTTTGAAATTGCAAAATGCATGAGCTTAAGAGTAACAAGTATCATGGTATCTCACATGTTTCAATTTACTTTAACTTGTGGTCACTTGGTCCACTCCGAGAATTTCCAACCTACGCTGTGCTACGGGGAAAATTGGCCCTTCGTCATGGGCCGTGACCGCCAGCCCTTCGGGCTCAAATAAGTTTATTGAAATGTCAAATTGTACGTTGTTATTTGCTTTTTAACAAAGTTTTTGAAAGCTTTAAATTTGTTTTTATTATAACAGTAGTTCAGGATATGCTACGTTTTCTATTCTTCCTTCTTGGTTTTCTTCATCTAACAAAACAGTGGTACTTTTAAAACTTATTGATTTTGAAAATGCAACATAGTTTTGACCATGGGCAAAAACAAGATATCGGAGATCTATACCAACGGTATTTAGTGATTGACCCTGTGCTTTGTTAATAGTCATGGCAAAGCATAACTTGATAGGGAATTGTTTTCTTGTCATGATGAACGGATATTGGCCAGGTAATGTTAAGAGGTTAATTCTTGGAATGAAGTGTATTTCATCAGTAGCTTCTGCTATGCCGTTCAATTTAACAACTTTGAGAATTTTAAGTCCAATTTCTTTAATGATAAGTCTTGTACCATTGTAAGGCCTGCTTCAACATTCAAATTTCTAAGTAAAATTACAACAGCACCTATTTTCAGATGAAGTTGTGAAGGTGGATAATTTCCGGGATTTAAGCTTTGAAAATATTCGGTCGATATTTGAAATAACTCTTCATTCGTTGTATCATTAGAGTCACTAATATCTGCCTTATCAACTGAGTTTAAGGTAAATATTTCTCCAGGCACTAAACTTAGCACTGAAGAATTAATCGAGTCAACTGTTGTATTTCTACTTGTTGCTATTGCCGAGGTTGCAAAAATAGTAGAGTCTTGTGTAGCGTTTAAAAGTTTTTCTGAAGGATATACTCGGTTGATGAGATTGTTGAAATCGACTGTTCTATAAATGTATAGTGGTACTCGAAGTCTTGTGTTTTGAAAATAAAGGTTATATGACAATTGACACTGCGGCGCAAAGGTGCAGGTTTGGTGCAGGTATTACCTGCACCGCTCTCAGCAAAAATGGTGCAGTTATTTGTACAAAGTCCTGCACTTTTTTCGTCGGACCTGTACCAAACCTGCACCTTTCCGAAACACTTATTTGATAGGTTCCTTTCTTTACTACAGCAAAGTAAAAACGGCGAAACAACTATTAACCTATGGCGCCCTTTC